>VMDR010035949.1:0-10624 GCA_007922815.1 Macrotus californicus | reverse complement strand
TAAGTAATAATAGCATAACGTGTAGTAATAAAAAGTACTGTTCTTACTGCAGCACAACCACATTTGTATTAGCTCATACTTCATATGTGGTTTGTATAAAATTTACTTGCAAGAACCAAAGAGTCAATTCTTTTTTTAGCTAAATTAAGAATTAGGTTGTAGTTAAAATATGATTCCAGATTTTCATCCATATTTTAAAATATAAATATTTAGTATATATTTTTATTTGTTACTGAGAAATGCATTTTTTCTTAGAAGATACCTGTATACCAAATAAGTAAATAAATATTCAGAACTATAGTATCACGATTTTAGCAAAGAATATAGAATTCATAACTAAGTTCACTATTACCTAGCCCAGATGTCAAGTGAATGAACAAATAATAGTGGGTGACATTATAGAATGTTAAGCAAATGTAAGCATAACAAAGTAGGTGCATTTTACCATATTGGGGTTTCTGAACAAAATTTTCTCCACTCTATATCATTTTGTTTTTAAGGCACACATCTAAATGTTTTTAAAAAGACTTTCTAAAAAATGTGCAACTAGTATACTTAATTTACCATCCAACCCTAAAAGCCAGGTGTTTCTGTACTCAATCTACAACTTGAATGTTTATTTATATTCATATACATTAATTTAATTGGCAGCACACACAAGGGCACTACTCCTGTACCAAATCATTTTGATGCCAAGTTCTGCCACCTCAATGTACTTAACTCAGCAATTTTCAACTTTTTTCATGTCATGGCACATACAAACTAACCACTAAGATTTATTTTCTGCTGTCTGACGAAAATATGGATATAATTTTGATTCATTCACACTGGATAGTTACTGTTGGGTTGGCTGTTGTCATTTTTTATTTGAGAATTAAGGAAAAAGAGGTCAGTGCCCCTGCCTAAATAGTCAGGTAGTACATGTTTTAAAGATTCCTGCAGCACACGGGTTGAAAATCACTGGCATAATGGTAGATTTGACCTATCAATCTAATTTTTCCTTTTAAAACTCTCTCCGAGCTTTTGTTGATTCATGGTGTTCTAGTCATATTTTCCTCCTTCTAGATAGTTCCTGTCCACACCTGCAGCCTTCACCTCTGCTCTACTCAGGACCGTGACTCTTTCATCTCACCAGTCCATAAAAAATTAGACTCGAACACACTACTAGAAATTCAATAACATTGATTTAATAAATGTTTTCCTCCCCTGAACTTAGATACTAAGTTCAAAAGTCGAGGGGTCAATCTGAGTAGCTAGAAAGAATTGATAGGAGTCAACAATAAATAAATCAGAGCAGTGGCTGAAACCCCAATGCCTAGTGAGAACAAGCAAAAAAGAAGAACGAACAAAGCCAGTTCTGTGAGGGGCATCAGGGAGTGGTGGGGACTGTGGCTAACCGGGGAAGCACAGGTTCCATCCAGAGAGCTGCTGCGACTCATTCCAACCAATTAACTTCAGCTGCATCAATTCCAAACCACTATACTTATGGTCCTTAAAAGCTGTAACCACTTTATATTAAAAGAAAAAACAGCTGTATGGGCAAAATTGCATTTCCAACATTTCTTAATCAGAAGCATTTTATATTTTAAAGAAAGTTATAGGCTAGCCAGTGATTTTACAAGTCTGGAGATTCTACTTGTAAAATTCAAATCAATTAATGCTCCCTGATAGGCATGGTAGGCACTAATGACTGTAATGAGGTAAAGAGACGATTCGTGAAACCAATAATTAAATTTGACGACTCAAATATAAACAGAACACTACTGATGGCATTTTCTAATTAAGTCAGACACTCCAAGTTGTATGGGCTCTTACAGGTCATGTAGTTAACTCTCACTCAATCCAAAATCTCCTTTCCTACATCCCTGAGGGAAGAGTATCCTTCCTCAGCTTGAATCTTTCCAGGCACCGAAGCTGTTAGTCCTTACGATTTAATTTGATTTAACGGCAGCCCATGCCGCTGTAGAGTAACCACAGGAGATCACCTTCCATTCCCTGCTCTGGAACCGCCCTCTCCCTGGTCCCAAATTCCTCCAGATCCATCAGAATAGTGGTAATACTCTGAGGGCCATTTATGTGCTGCATATTGTTATTAGCCCTGTACACATCTATTTTAATCTTGAAAATAACTCTGAGACAGGTATTATTTTTCCCATTATTGAAGTAAAAAATTGAAGCTGAGAAAAGTTAAGGAATCAATGCAAGGATGAAGAGTTGAATTAAAGCACAAACCATTTTTATTCCAAATCCCTTAAAAGTATAGAGTCCAAATCACTGTTTTTGGCTGTGAGTCTGTACCCAACCACATAGCATATTCCTCACCTACAACGGAAACAAAATCTGTAACAAGAAGTTTGAAGCACACAATTGGTTTTTTGCTACAAATGTATACATACTATGTACATTGTCGAAGTTTGCTGGTGGAAAATGAGTAAAGATTTGGAAAAATGGAGTAAAGAGCATGTGGTAAAATTTACTAAAACTGAATGCATAATCCAGCATCATATCAAGTTCCTAGTAAAGAAGACTAGGTGTTCACCAAAACTACGGACAATGTTTCTTCTTGAATATAAAAGAGATCAAATTTAGGGCCATGTACTAACTCCACATGTTAAGCAAAATTGCCTAACTTGACTGCTGGTTTCCAATCCCACACATGAAGTGCTTTGAAGTCATTGCCCTTACAAGACTAACTGAACATATTCCAAATCAACAAGTCTTCTTAGCTCCATCTGAAAACTGAGGTCATGGGCAAACCACTGCCCCAAAGTCAGGGAAACAGATGGTGAATATGGACGATCACAGCTCCTTGGAGCAGAGACCCAGGGATAGAGCATCTGGTAGAGCCCTGCTGGGTTAGGAAAACTTCAACTGCAATTGACAAATCATCAAAATAGAGGGACTTCCTTGCCACAAGAAACATTAAAGAAAGTTCTTCAGGCAGAAAAGTATAGTATCGATCAGAAACTTGGACCTACACAGAGAAAGTTCTCTGGAATGGGATAAATAACAGTAATATAAAGTCATTTATTTTCTTCTGTTTAACTGCTCTAAAGTGTAACTGACTGCTTAAAGCCACATTAGGAAAGATGTACTATGTGTTTGTAGCACATGCAAAAGGAAAATTGTGACAAAAATATCACCAAATTGGGGAGGAAAAGATTAGAAATATAATGTCCTAAGTTTCAGACATCACACTTAACACAGTACCTTTTTGTTAAAGTGTAGACTCAGAGTAAATAAAAATGTATGTTGCTCTTTCTAAGGGCAGAAGAAGAGATAGAATCTCCCAGCACTCCGATTCCATGCCAGACTGAAATGTCTAACCAGGTCAATAAGGCAGCAGAAAGAAGGGGAAACATCGTAAAGACCAGAAAGGAGGCAATAAAACGATCTCTATTTTCAGATGACATAATCGCCTATGTAGAAAATCCCGAAGAATCTACTAAAAATCTCCTGGAACTAGTTAGTGTCTTTAACAAGGTTGCTGGATGAAAGGTCAATAAGCATTTGAAAGTCAGTGTTATTCCGACAAGGACAGCAATAAACACTCAAAGTTACCGTTTTCTTAAATTTACAGTAGCCCCAGCAGAATAAAATACCTCCATGTAAATCTTACAGAAATCTAACAGGATCTTTACAAGAAAAAATCTGATCTTATTTAGAGGCCTAAATAAGGAGAAATGGACTTTTCCCATATTTTGGAAGAAACAGCGTTGTTGAGATGTCTGTGCCCCCCAGCTTCGTCAGCAGAGCCAGTGCGATACAAACCAACCCCGGTGGGTACCATCACAGATACAGAATAGCTGATTCTACATTTTAGACAGAAAGGCAAAGGAAGTCAAATTGCCAAAACAATTCTATGGAAGATGAGTAAACCAAAAAATTCAAGGTCTATAAAACCTTCATAATCGAGACTGCAGAGGGTTAACAAAAGGCTGGATAGAAAAAGGTATCAAATGGAGCATTACAGGGGAGCAGAAAACAACATATGTGAATAGAGTCCACTCATTTTTTTTTTAAAGTAAGACTTTAGTTTTTTAGAGCAGTTTAGGATTCCTGGTCAAATTTAGGGGGAGGCTGGGAGATGACCCACTCACCCCTGCACCACCTGGAGATAGCTGCACCCCACAAACAGCATCCCTGCGAGCGGTGCCCCTTTGTGATGACTGACGAAGCCACAGGACAGTCTTCACCGTGCCCTCCATTTCCACGATGGGGCATTCTGGGTGTCATGCTTTCAGTGGGTTTGGACAAATGTGTAATAACATGGAGAAAAACTGGGTAAATTCCAGTAAGGTCTGTAGTTTAGCTGATGGAACTGTACCAGTGATGGTTTCTCCATGTTTTTAAATGCTCCATGTATGAGATGTTGACGTTAGGGGAAGCTGAGGGAAGGGTTTATAGAATGAAGGAATAAAGATATATTAAACATGTTAATAAAGAAATAAATACATGAATAAATAAGAAAGATCAGGATATTGGGTGCCTTCTTTTGTGTGAAAATATGTAAAGTCACATATATTTCTCTTTAAAATTCCTCTTGAAAGCAGCAACACAAATATAATAAATCAAATTAAATCGTAAGTACTAACACAACTTTTCAATTTCTGAGCAATTTTACGCTTTCCTGCTATATGATATTAAATTACTCAAATGAACAAGTTATGATGGAATAAATATTATAATCATCGTGTCTTTAAAGTATCTGTTGATTTTCATAAGGAAAAATGAAGCTCACCAAGAAACAATGATTTGATTAATTACCTGGATTGTCAGAAAAAGCTTTTCCTTTGCCAAATAATCCAAAATATGAATTAGTTTCAAATGATTTGAATGCACACCTCAGAAGAGGCTGTTCCCCTACATTTCACTTTTCCGTGTCTATCGGTGGGACTCCAACTGGGGGCTGAAGCCGCAGACAGGCTCGGGGGGTGCAGGAATCTTCAGCAGGAAGAGGGGTTAAGAAGTTAAACCGCAAGAACAATGATGCAGCAGTGAAAGGCATGTTCCTTTTCATGCGGATGGTTTAAACGAGAAAACCTGTCACTGGAAAGAATAGATGTTCTTTGAGTCATGGGTGGCGACGTAAATCACAAGCTTAGCCTGGCTTCTTCGCCCGAAGCCGAAGTCCCTGGTTCCCATGCTGACAATCCCCCCGCGGCGCTCTGGCGCGCTGCGGGCCGACATGCCACGGGGATTATCAGCCAGCAATTACAATCTTTCTTCTGTCTAGGTTCCTGATTTTTAAGTCGACTGACTTGTAATTTTAACTTTTTCCCATTGCTATGTTTAATCTCAGCTAAGATGGAATTCACAGTAGTCAAAATTAAAAACAAAACAGACAGGTGTTGAACCGAATTTGAAAACCGTGGAAGCTGCTGCTAGACACCAGTGCCATGGAGACCGTGAGGGTGAGTCAACACACAGACACGCGCGGAAGTGCCGAGTTTGTGCTTGCCTCCCCCACAGCGCGGTGCTTCCAGAGAGAGAGGCCTGCGGGGCAGGGAGGCACTGGACGACCTGCTCAAGGAATGGGGTTCAAGGGAAGACCTTTGGATTTGGGGTCAAATATGTTCAAAACTCTGCCTAAGTACCTGGAGACCTGGAGTAAAGAGGGCAGAATTTGATCCCTAGCATGGCCCAGTGAAAAAATTACAAGGACAACTTGAAGTTGGACTTGTAGTTCAATGTTTATTATGTGCCAAAGTCAGCCTACTTCCTGGGATTCACTTTTGTCTTCTTGGGGCATGTTTGCGAGCTGAAGCATGCTTCACAGGGAAAATTCTTTGAGGTAGGGACCCTGGGCCTTCTGCTCAGGGCCCTGTCAAGCTCTTAGGCTCTGCCTCAACAGCCTCTTCCAAGTCCTGTGGGATTCCCACTGCCGAGCTAGTGCCTCATCCAGGACCAACCATGTGGCTCTGCTGTAATAGAATACCTGTCTCTGCCTTAAAATTCAACCTCCTAGAATTCCAAGAGGCCACCCCTTCCATAGCCTCTGCATGATTCCTGGGCATCCCTTGGATGCCCCAGCCCCAGCTTCTGCCCACGGTTCTGGTCTCCAGGCAAGCGTGACTGTCTGTCTCTGCAACTAGTTGGTAAGCTCCTTGCTGTATTAAAAAACTGTACACAAACTTTCATGACTGGCTAGACAGTATGCTCCCCAAGTAAACAAACAAAAGATCAGCTAGTGATACATGCCTGAACATTGTGGAGATGATTATAACACATTAATGGAATGGAGAGTAACTGAGTTTCTGTTTAGATGGTACGCAGAAGCTGTCTTTGAGGATGTGACTACTACACGGACAGCTGAAGAAAGGGTCTCTGTTGGAGGGAGCATTCCAGGAAGGTGGACAGTTAGTACAAAGACCTCTAGTGAAAGTCAGAGAATTGTTCGAGAATGCAGGCGGGCCAGGGCGTCTGGAGAAGAAAGAGTAGGAAGGGACAGAGTGTCGAGAGATGTGGGTGGAGACATGGATCAGAACATCTGACGTGGAACTTGGTAGGTCAGCGATTGGGTTCTAAATGCCAGAAAAAGCCACTGTAGTTTTCACCTGGACATGACATCATCTTATTTTTGTTTGTAAAGGGTCACTCTGGATTTTAGAGGGCAGGACATAGGGGCCTAGAAGACAAGCTTAGACGGCACTGCCGTGGTCCAGGAGAGGCAAGGTGTGGGCTTTTTCAAGAGTCCTTCTCCTAACCTTACACAGGTGACCAAGCCCCTCCTGATTGTTGCATTCCTTGTGCAGATGGTATTGATGTCTTTCGCTGGACGAAAGGCAGGTCTTGCTTGGCTCTTTCTAAGATGCTTTCGAAAATACCTGCTTTGATGAATCATTTCTTGATTTATGATTTAAGTCTCAGAGAGCAAATTTATTTTCTACTTCTCAGAAGGCATTTCTGTTATAGCCTGCCTATGGACTGCCTACAACATCAACTCCAAGTATGGACAAACTTGCTAGAAAAATTATCCTAAAGAACAATTTTTGAAAAAAAGTTGTGAAAGTAAGGGTGTTAGGGATATTGCAGGCATTACAAATAATATCATCATAAATGTAGGTAAAAACCTTCATAAGATCTAGACCCGTAGCCATCACTTCCCACTTCCCCCCACCCTGACTCATCTAGATGCAGAGTCTGCTCTCCAATGTTTCGTTAATTTCAGGTGCACTTCCGACTGCTTCAGGAAGTGGGACCGAGGCCGTGACATAAGAAATGGCTCCTGCCCTCGTGAAGCATTGTCTACTAAGGAAGGCAGACCTGTATCCAATTTGAATACAGTTGGGATCGTCCACCGTTGACCCACACAATGCTTTTGTGCTCAGTAGAAAAACAGTCCTCCTTCATCAGAATACTTTATTTCTAGCTGCCCGAACATTGTTGTAAATTTGGATATTTTTAGAGCAAAATACTTCACTGCCATCTGCCTGAAGTCTGTCTACACAAACATACAAATGTGCATGTCTACATGAACGCCCACTGGGAATGGTGCCCCTGCATCACAGCCATCCTGCACATGCGCACAGCAGTCCCAGCTGGCTTTTTGAAAGAGGATCCCTGGAAGAGAAGGAAGGGAGGGCAGAGGGTAAAAGGGAGAGATGGTTTGAGAGGTCAAGGGATACCTCATGGAGGAGGCAGAGCTGCATACAGGTTCATCATCATAAGAGAAACATTTTCAAATAGCCCTGGAATCACATGCGTTCATCTCACCTCTTGGTGGCACGTGAAAACACAAAATCTTCATTCTGTGGAGAGGACCGCTGGACAGCGAGAAACCTCTGGTTTGTGTAATATCGCAAAGTCAAAGCCAGAATCCAGGTACTCTGATACTTCCTGCCGACCTCCTCACCGGGCTCTGCTGTTTTCCAACTAACCCATACCTTTACAGTCTCAAAACCAACGTGTTTCAAATACAAATACCAATTATTCCAAGAAGACCATTCTTAACACCGAAGGTGCTGTTGTTCCATAGCATGAACCCCGGAAATGTCCAGCATTGTTCAATCCATCAACGTCAATGCCCTTCCTGCCTCTGGTAAAAACCCAAGACTCCCGACAGTGAATCGTGGCTTCCCCACCAGCCAATGTGCTGGTGCTGGTTACCACCCTTTACGGGGGAGGGAGGAGGGAGGAGGGAGAGAAACTTTCAGATACTTGTAGGCAAAGAGTTAAACAGTTCTCAGATGTGAAACACTGGCTTTCCATAACAGCAAATCAGCAGTAGAAAAAAGTACGAAGAAGAAAAATCATCTATAGTATCTGCTGCTGCTTAATAATGAATTAAAACATACTCACTACCTCAGTTTTCAATATACTTGAAGCAGACAGCATTTCCACCTGACCATGGGGCTTTGGGATTTAATAACTCCCATGAAGGGGGTTCCCTGTGGATAGAACCGAAAAATCCACAGCTCTCTGAAGAAAACCTACAGGAGGACCATATGTTTGCAGGTTTATTCACCTTCTGCTTTATTTCTCTTGGCCTGTCATTCTGGGTAATGTCAATTTCTAAGACAACTAAATACTAAAAATCAGTGTTCCTCAACCAACAACTTCCGTTTTATAGGTGTTCAGAATTGAAGTCTAGAAATGAGAGATGTTTCCATTTCAATAGTTTGGCATTCTATTATTCTCGACATCTTGGGTCAAACTTTTTCTTTCTTTCTTTTTTTTTTTAATGTATCTGGACTTTTTTTCTCCCCTCCCCCATTTTGGGCTACTACAAATAATGCTGTTTCCCTAGATGCTTTTATTTTTTTGTTTTTTAAAATTTTTTTATTAACAATTATCTCCATTTCCCCCCATTACTCTCCCCTGCCTTACCCACCCCCCACCTTCCACGTTCACTCCTCTGCACCCCCATTGTCTTCACCCGTGGGTGCTTTATACGTGTTCCTTGACTTGCCCCTTCCCCTTCTTTCCCCCGTTACCCCCTCCTCCCTCCCCTCTGGTCACTGTCAGTTTGTTCTTTATCTCCATGTCTCTGGTTCTGTTTTGCTCACTTGTTTGTTTTATTGATGAGGTTTCACTTACAGGTGAGATCATACGGTATAAGCTTTCTATAGGTATAACCCACCAATCATTTTATTTCCATCTTACCTTTTCTTCTGGTTATAGAACTCCCACAAATGTGCACACACACTCACTTAGCCGAATAGCTCAATTCAAAGGAAGGAATCCTCTCACAAAGTTTCAACAAGTGAGTTATGAGGCAATGCCAATACCAGCTTCTCTCCTCGGTTTTCATTCTCCCACAAATTAATGTGTTTTATCCTTTTCTTTTTTTACCTTTCTATACAGAACTAATGACTCATTTTCCCAACTTTTACTGGAAATTTCTGTTCTCAAATATGGGAGCAGGTGGGCAAAATGATGACCCTCAAAATAGCTATACTTATATTTTTATTTGATGATTCAGGACTATTAATTTTACAACTACTGCTAAAAGCTTTCCATGAAGCACTTAAGACATTTTGCTGTTTTGTTTTGTTTTTAAATAATGGCATGCCTGATATGTTTAGGCACACAGTGCCACCTCCGACTTTCCCCAGCTGCCTTGTGCCCTATGAGAAGGATTGCCTTCTGGGACAAGAGGAGTAGGGGTGTAGGTGAAGATGACTTGACTTCGTTTTGCTCGTTTTTGTTCATTTGCTGTGCTGTGCTGTTGGCAGACCGTTTGCTGTCAATTAAATTGTAAGAAATTAGGGTTAAAGCTGTACCTGGAAATGGAAACACAATGAGAGCCGTGTCTGTGTGCTGGTTTGTAGGTTGCCAATGACGGGCAGAAAGTCAGCTCTGTCACAGATTTCTGCTCTTTCATGGATGTGTGTCTTCTGAAGGGGTGTGTGCGATGTTCAGTGTAATTAATCTGTATTATGTAAGCCAACCATCTCCGCCACAGCAGGTTGGAAAGCGAAATACTTTCAGAACTTGTTTGATAATTACCAAGCCTGAAGATGTAACTTATTTGGACACTAAATCAAGAGTATTAACCTGTCGTGATTAGATTACCCAAATGCAAAATACATGCTACAGTAGAGATTGCTTTTTGAACACACACACACACACACACACACACACACACACACACACACACACTGAACTCTAAAGCCTTAAGATGAGACAAAACATAAATGTCAAACAGACTACCTAAGATGGTGCTTAAAACATTCTTCACGACGAAAACGCTGGGGTTACGGTTGAACATGAACTTGAAGACTTTCCAATTAAGAGCATCTGTTGCTGCCCAATAGCACCCTCATGCCAACACGCCACACTTTCACCTTTTAAAAGCACTTTAAATGTGTTATATCACTTCATGTATAATTGTATTTAACATAAAATTGCCATTGTAGTCATTCTTAAACCACAAATAATTTCAAGAAACAATTAGTAAAGCTACATTTTTCAAATAACATTCTTAAAGTTCTTTCATACATGAAACACTGAAATGTTTGGATTTAAATTGATTTCTGAGAAATTAGTTTACTCTAACATACACCAAAGAAAAATGTTATGATTTAGGTTTCATTTAGGCAAGATGAAGAACTGATGTAATGAGCAGAATAAACAAGAGAAAAAGTTCTTTAAAGCTTCTGATATTTACACCAAAATTTCC
>VMDR010035948.1:0-10622 GCA_007922815.1 Macrotus californicus | reverse complement strand
AATTAGCAAACGATTTGAACAAACACTTCACAAAAGATGTTGTACAAGTCGCTAATAAGCACATCGGAAGAGCTTTTTCATGGTTTAGGAAACTGCAAACTGAAACCTAAATGAGATATCACTCCACACATACTAGAGTGGTTAAAATTAAAAAGACTGACAATAACAAGTCTTGGCAAGGATGTGAAGCAACAGGAATTCTCGTACATTGTCGGTATAAAGTGATACAGACACATGAAAAACAGTTTGACAGTTTCCTATAGCCTTAAAAATACACTTAATATGTGTCCCAGAAAATCTATCCAAATCCATTTTAGCTGATTTCAGCCATGCCTGGTAGTTACTCCATTCAGAAACTAGAAAAATAAAAAACAAAGTATCTATCCACGGAATATTGCCTGGAAAGTAGTACAAAGTCAATTTGAGGAGATGGAAATGTTTTCCATATCTTAAGTGTGCTGGTAGTTACAAGGATATTAAATTTGTTAAAACTCATTGAAATATATTACAATGGGCTCGTTTTGTTATATATAAATTATAACTCATTTTTAACAATATTAGAGTTGGAATAACACTTTAGAAAACACCTATGCTAACCCTTTTCTTTTTATTGTTCTTCAAGTACAGCTGTCTCCATTTTTCCCCCACCACTCCCCCCACCCTAGTCAGCCCCACCTCCCACTCTCAATCCTACCCCTCTTTGGCTTTGTCTCTGTGTCCTTCATACACGTTCCTTGACAATCCTTCCCCCTTTTCCCCCCAGTATCCTCTCCCACGTCCCCTCTGGTTACTGTCAGTTATTACTCAGGAGAACCAAAGAACTTGGTCAGCTCAGACAACTAGCAGAGCTGATAGAGGTGGATCAAAACTCTCATCTCCTAAATCTGTCCAGCACTCTCTCCGTGTAACTGCTACCTTTTCATTGAACTATAGAATTAATTTAACTGGAATTTATCCTAAAATGGTCTGGAGATTAGAAATTTTAATTCCTTAAAAGTTAGACTTTGTGGAGGTGACATAAAGATGATCATGGTGGTGAAGATGATTTTGACTCTAAAAATTTTATTCTCTCTTTTCTAAGAAATAAATCTCGATGTCCACTGATTTGTTACCCACTCTCAATCCATGTAGTCTGGGGATTGAACCCTTACTCCTGCTTCAAGTGATGGTATGTGACCCACTTTGTAGGCTGTCATTGTCCAATACAGTTGTCACTAGGGACAGGGACAACTTGAAGCGAGGCTGCTTAAATTGAGATGTTTTGTAAATGTAAAATACGGTCCTTCAGATTCTTGTTCTCGAAATAGAAAAAAAGGATGTAAAATTGCCATTAATAAATTTTATATTGACTATATAATGGATGAATAAAATAATTTTCAAATTAACTTTGTGTTTCTTTTTTTAATATCTATTCAGAACATTTTAAATTATACGTATGGCTGGCATTTTGGGTTAGCATTATATTTCTATTAGACAATTATATCTGTAACCTCCACCATATACACTCATTTTCAGAAATGCCGATGTCAGGTTACAGCAGAACTGAATGTACTTAATCCAGTGTCATCACATCTTAGCCAGTTTGTGCTGAGCTGTCACTCAAACTGAAAGTGTCCTACATGTTACTGTCCCTGAACTGGGTGTGGATCCAAATGCTGAACTATCTTGTCTACATTATTGTGCTGTTCTTGGGCACTTTCACATCTGTTATCTCTTGTTTTATACGGAAGTCATTGTTATCTGATGGAAACTGGGTGGAGGAGGGTCAGCGAGCCAGTCAATGTCAAGCTGAGAAAAGCAGAGCTGAGTTGCCAACCCCAAGTGTGTGGATTCCAGACCCCACTTCTTCCCTTTGGCACCACTTTTGAAGGTTAACTTTTGAAGCTGGAGGTGACAGAACTAACATAAATGGAGGTGATGTGCCATTTGTGGATTCCCGAGCAGTAATTAATCCACTTAAAAGATTACTTTTGACCTGCGGCTGCTAAGATGAATATGCATTCTAAATGTTACAAGGCCATATGAAGCACATGGGAAGTCCTCATAACTCTGTCAGAGAAACATGACTCCATAACTTCAGAAAAAGAGAGTAAGGGGAGTTTGTCAGTGAAATGACCAAGGTTGTTAGGTTGGTTGGTTGTCTCGGAAAACAAAACTTAAAAAAAGGGAAGTTTGGATAATAATGAGATTATACTTCTTCAGGGATGTCCAGTGTTCAGTTAGACTCTCCACAATGGGCCCAAGGGGCAGGTCACCCTGAGGATGCTTTCTACAGGTTAGCCTTGGCAGGCACTCCATTCCATGGTCTCTAAGCTTCTCAGGTTGCTATTTTGGTTTTCTAGGGGCCCTGGCTCATATATAAACAACATTTTGTAGAGATATAAATTAAAAGGTATATTTTTGCATGAAAATAAATAAATTCTACATTCTGGATTTTGTATTAGCTTAAACAAATTCCCTTTACGCTAAGAGAGTACCAAGCCTCAATTCTTTGGCAAAATGCACACAACCCAAAAATGACAGCTGAATACTCTCCTCCTGGTCTTTCCTGTAAAAGAAAGTGCCATACTTATGGTGACGTGTGTCCTGCATTTACCAAAATGGCCCTGGTTTCAAAATCCTTTATCATTGTCCCCGTGAGAAAACAACTTACGCCTTGAATAAAATATATGACCAGGTTTTTAAAAGCATAAGTTTTACAAATGTAAGCTCAAGCCCTCACTCTCATGGAGATCGTTATCTAACTGGGGAACTGAGGAAAGTACACGCACCAAAGGGACACTGTGCAAGGGAATTTACATAAAGTGTATGTTCTCTCCTGGATGGATCAGCAAGCGGTTGCCCAGGTTACCCTGTTCTTCTCAGGCGACAACCTAGAGGGGTCACAGTTGGGAGCATTTCCTACAAGCAGTCCAGGTAAATGAAGATAGTCACCTAACCACTCTGTGCCTCAGTCACCCCAACATATTGGGGTCCCTATTTCACAAGGCTGTGGTGGAAATTAAACACGTGCTTGTAAGCATTTAAGACAACGCCAGGCACACAGTCAGCGCTCTGCCAGCAGCGTGAACAAGACCAGAGCACCACCTGTCATTGCCACTCCTCCAGCGGGACTTGTTTGGCTTCACACCGTCAGGAAACAAAGCTTATTTATTGGTTATTAAAAACAAACAAACAAAAAAGCTTTACGCTGTTTCCCTGTGGAATGTGTAAGGCCAGGAATCTTTGGCTACTGAAGTTCTCTGAGGTGAATAGGCCCGGCTTTGCACCCAGCCCTCAGCCTCTGGTGTGATGAAGGGCAGCAGCAGGTCTCAAGAGTTATGAGCCAGTAATTTTACCCCTGTATGTCTTTTAAAGCTTCCTTTCCAGCTCAGTTTTCACCAATGAAAGTTGCTGTATATGCAAAAAATATTATTAGTATTAATAAAAATATTTCAGCTACGCTGCTTCTTGCATCATATGTGATTCATTAGCAGCAGCTCGTAGGCGAGGCAAAATTTTCATGTCAAATAATGTTTTATGGGTCTTCAGAACATTATACTTGCTGGGTGTCCCCACATCGTGATAAGACCTCCCTCGGAGGGAAGATAGCGAAGGCTTTTGGAAGTTCTTTTTTCTTTTTTCAGATTTGCTTGGGGAGAAGCTTCGTTTCTGCTTTCCTGTTCTGCAGCCAAACAGCGCCAGGTAGTTTAGGTGCTTTTTGAAAGGGCGCCTGTTGTATTGTTCATGGAAACAGGATTTATAGTGATGTTACCTCAAAACAAGGAATTCCATATAAAAAGGTTAATGAAACGGTTCAGCATGATTACAGTGACCACGATCAATCAAAGGACAGAGAAACTGCCACCTCACAATTAAAATACCCCAGCGCATTGTTATTTATTACTGTTGCTGTGTGGCAGCAGCAGGCCGCACTGAATCATATCAATCACCCCCACGGACCAAACCCCGAGTTTCCCTGTGTCAGATAAGATGGCTGTGCTTTTGTTAAAACTGACAAACACACCTTTTTTTTCTGATATTCTGATTTAAAATATTCTTGTTAAAAAAAGATCTCCCTGGCATAGATTACAGGAAGAACTCTAAGCAGGAAGCTTCAGTGATTTTTTTTGTAAAGCTCATTAGATTCAAAGGATGGATAAATACCTCCTATTCAAATGCATAATAGTGTCTTCACAAAGGTTTATCAAAAGGTGAATTAATTAGGCTTTATGCTTAGTAGCCATTCATTCATTCATTCACCAACCAGTACTTTTGGAGGGACTGCTACCTGCCAGGCGCTCAGCCAGGCCCCACAGCTTCAGCAGCCATGGTCCCATCACATGTGACCGACAGTCCCATAGGGAAAAAGGTCATTGCACTAACATTCACAAAAGCAGAGAATGTTATGAAAGACAGAGTACAGAAGACCCAAAAAACTTATAGGAGTTTGCCTTGGGAAGGTGAAGAAGAGTGATTTCAATGAAGACCTGAAGGATAAGAAGGAGGAGCAGGGCAGGTTGTGGAGAAACGTTCAGGGAGATAAACTAGCTTGTACAGCTGGTCACGGCCGTGTTGCCACAAAGCGCACACTGTATGCACAACGCACATGTGTGGAGTAAATGAACGCCGATTATTCTTTGTCCAGAGACATTTGGCTTCTCAGACCCGCAGCCAGGCCGTAAGGACTGATGGGCCCCGGGACAGGGTCCACTCAGCCTCTGCTTTTCTTACCCACAGTCCTGCACAGATAAAACCTGGAGGTTTATCTTCCCATTAGGAGCAGGTGGCCCCCTCCTTCTCAGTGATGCCTGATTCTTCAACAACAAGGGACATCACCTCTTTTTCTGTTCTTCCTTTCTCCCACAGCAAGGACCCAGGGTGGTCACTCATGACCCTTGTGTACAGGGTCACTGGATGTCCCTGAGTAGTTTGTACCCTACACAAAGACACCAACAAAGACAGTGAGGAGTGGCTGAAATAAGCCTGGACTCCGCTCTCCAAGTTAAAGCCCCTGGCCTGGCACTGTTACCTCACAGAAGTGGCATCTTTTCCTCATTTGTTCACCACAGAGGATGGTTTTTTGAAATTCTCACAACACACCTTATAAACCAGCTGCATCTCTGTACCTCTGTGTTCCTTTTCCCTTCGGATGAGAGGGTACATGATTATTAGGTTCATATTTGGCACGCATGTTTTCACTCAAAAAAAAAAAAACTGATCTAAACCAAGTGATTATATCAGCAAAATGGAAAAGTGGGGCAGAGCTCTTCCGGAATAGGGATGATGTTATCAAAATGGAGGCCTTTGAGGCTATAATCTCCTCTTCTAAGATGCCCTATGTGGACTTAAAGTCATTATTGTAACACCATTGCCTCCATGACAAAGCACCACAGAGCGCTGGAAAGCTCTAATTTCACAAGCCTGGTACATAAAGACCATAGAAAGGGCAAGCTAATGCCAACAGTGTATATTCTTCAAACTAAACAACCTGCGAGCAATTGAGTTGAAGCATGTTAAGTTAAGGCACTTCCCTAGGTCTATGTTTTATGGAGGAAACAAAGAGGTATGAGATTTGTCCCTGCCTTTAGAGAACTTACATGTAGTAAAAAATGTGGAAATAACAGCCTTTTCTACCATGAAAACATGGATAAAAATTGTTATACTGCACAAACATAAGATGGAAAGTAAAAAATGTCTCCTAGTGTATATAAATATAACATCAGGAAAATATGTATCTGGACTAAGGGTAATCATATGCCAGATTTGGCCCCGGCTTTACAGGTTTAAGAGTACTTTCAAATATATTATTCCAACAGAACCTCACAATAATCTTGTGAGGTTAGCCAGGCCACACGCTTTTGAGTTAATTTCATGCCCAAGTGAAATACTTCCTGGGAAAAGTTAGTGACTTGTCCAAAGTCACATGAGACTCAGACCAAAAATCAGGAATCTGACCCCAAGCCCAGTGTTTTCTTTACCAAAAAGCAGATAGGAAAACAATGGTATGTGTCTTCTGTACATGTCAGTCTGTGAGGCCATGGAATTGCTGTGACAATTCCCGGCAGGGCTATTTTTGTTATAAATTATCACAAGTATCCAACCCAAGAAAACCTGGTGGTGAGAGGTGCCGACAACACGTGGCAGGTAATTGAACACATAATGAGAGGCGGCTCTGGATTATATCAACAGGCATAATGATGTTGCTAAAATTATGCTCCCACAATTATCCCTTAAAGGTAGGTGATAAATGAATTAACTAAGTACTAGAAGCACAAACCTTCAAATATTTTTAAATTGCTGCCAAATGTACAGGGACAGCATTGTATCAAAGAATAGGCATTCTAGGTGATTAGTATGCTCTCTCTTCATAGCCATAATTTAGTAAAATATTGATATAAGTGTTCTATGTAGTTAAAACATCAAAAAGAAAAAAAAAACTATAGAAGAAAATGAAGTATTTATAACGTGGCTCTAGCAATAGGAGCAAGATCATGAGGCGAATTAAAAAGGCATCAAAATAAAGCAGAGCCCTGGCCACTGTGGCTCAATGAATTGAGCACCAGCCGGCAAACCGTAAGGTTGCAAGTTCAATTCCAGTCAGGGCACATGCCTGAGTTGTAGGCCAGGTTCCCAGCTTGGAGCAGGCAAGAGACAAATGATCAATGTTTTTCCTCCTCCCATTCTCTCCCTCCCTTCCTCTCTCTCTAAAAGTAAAAAAATAAAATCTCTAAAAAAAAATAAAGCAGAGGTGATTTCTCAGGCAGTAGGGTACAGATGGTCATTTTTTAGTGAAGAGTGGGTCTTTTTATGTACCAGCACCATCCACGA
Source organism: Macrotus californicus (assembly GCA_007922815.1). Taxonomy (NCBI): domain Eukaryota; kingdom Metazoa; phylum Chordata; class Mammalia; order Chiroptera; family Phyllostomidae; genus Macrotus; species Macrotus californicus. Next base: position 3,812 of record VMDR010035948.1, on the reverse strand, counting down.
TATTTCACCACCAGGACCTTGCAGATGAGGGTTCACAACCTCTAAAAGATGTTGGATCAAGATGTGGAGAAAGAAGAGGTTGAGTGTCAAAGGGATGGCCAGCAAACTCATGTCATAGGCATCATGGAGGATGATTCCTGAGAGCCTCGTATGCTAAGCAGAGGGGAGGTGGAAGTGCCAATTCTAGAGTCAGGAGAACTTAGGAGTTGGACATACTCCTGGCTTGCAGTCCCCACCAGGTTCTCACTAGCACTGTGCACATAGCAAGTATTTAATTTATGTTAAGTCTTAGCCTTGTTATCCAGAAAAAGTGTATAACAATTGTCCCAACCTCACCAATTTTCTGTGAAGATTAAACAAATAAATGTGAATGTTTAGTCCAGTAACTTTCTGCAGAGTGATTGCTCAAAAAATAAACACTGTCATTATCATTATGATTATTGGGTGTCAGGCCCCTACAAATGTACATATGTTAGAGATGACTGTGGAAGCTTTACTTTTCCAGTGACACCATGTCTTTAATCAAGTAAGTCCCTGCATCTGTCTCCATCAGTTTCTACACTCCATGTTTTATGGAGAGACACATGGGCGTCAGGCAATGAGCCTCCTTTGTTTGTTTACAGCATTTGATGGAAGGGTTATCAGCCAAAATAAATGGAAAAGTGACCAAGATCAGCCATTGTAGTGGTTCTAGTTCAATGTTTGATGGGAATGGAGGTTTAAAACTAATCACTTAAATGAGGATAGAGCACTGCCTCTGTATTATGTTTGTCTGTGCTGGCTAGGTCCCATTACCATAGATAATGGAGAACTCACTGTATTTATTCCCAAAGACTTCCTTAAAATGGAAAGATCTCTGTGGCATCTATAAGATTCAATTAGAGGACCTTTATAAGCACACATCTAGTTGAACCAAATGAGAGATAAATTAACCTATAAACAGCATGCTCTTTCTTGTGGAATCCTCTAATGGCCTGATTTAGGGTATCGGCCGATGGGAGGTCAGTGCCCAGTGCTTTCAGAGTTCAACCCATTTGTTACAATCAGGTTCACAGTGCCACGAAGAGATTCTAATGAAACACTCTCCAGTAGTCCTCGGAGCGGGACAGCTCATGCATGTGCGAGGCATGAGTTTAAGGCAGCAGACAGACCGCGATTTTGTTTTTCTAGACAGGTAGGGGGTCCAAACAGAGTCACTGCACATTTATTAAGTTGTATTCTTTCAGGGGAGAAACTCTTACTGAGACATCTTACCTATGAACTGCTTTAAGCTTTTAGCCGAAGTGCCCTAGTTCACATACAAAGAAAATTGCACTGTTTGTCACTAGTCAATGTCCTCTAACATCAAGGTTTAGTGGGGAAAGGGACACATTAAAAAGGTACCTGATCTTCCCTGTATCTCTCCCTATACCAGCGGGGAGTACTTTCTCTGATCCTCTCCTTCTCAAGTCTGGGGGAAGTAAATACGTCTATATTTTGAATCCTGCCAAATAATAGCCTCAAATAATATAAATATGTGCCTGCAATTTTTTTTAATCAAAATGCTCTAGAGGCCTAAAAAAAATCTGCCTTTGTAGTCATTTCTACAAACAAAAAGCTTTATAAATTGTCTGTAAATCAAATTAAGAACATCACAGCAAAAAAAGAAAAAATCCACTTTTAGCATCCATGTATAGCATTGAAGGGCATCTTGCTGGTTTAGACATGCCCAGTTTTGTCACGTGAGCAGATGATGGTAAAGGCTGCCTTTGCATTTACTGCACAGACGGTCCTGGGGTATGATGAGATGGGATGTAAATGAACTGTAGATAACACATTGAAGTCTTGATCTAATGCTTCCCCTGAGGACTCACATTGAGAGGTGCTCTCGGAGATGAGATGGCTTCTTCTGAGTTTGCATTGGTGCTTCAGTAAATGAATCCTCTCAGAAGTGTAATGGCTCTATTCTGTATTAAATTCCAACATATAATGAATAGTTTTTCAATGTAGTTTTAAAATATTTTCTTTCTTCTTTGCTATTAATATTTTTGTTCCTATATATTTATAAATCTGCTCGTTTTACCTCTCTTTTCAGCTAATTAAAATCATTATTGAGTTCTGGACATTATTTCACTATGAATGCAGTTCACAGAGGTAGGTCAGCTGATTAGAGCTAATAGTATCCAAGTTAAAACATTAAAATCTGAAACTTTGGCACTTTATAATCTGCATTTTAAAATAACTAAATGGCTTGCTTGGCCTAATGAAATGGGTTTGGGTGCATATAAACTTTTTTCTTCTAACAATAAATTAATAATTACAGTGCCAAACTTTTTTCCTGGTCAAATTATTATAAACAACCAAGATGAGATTTTCTCTTTATAACAATTAATATCTACTCCACTTCCATGTCTTCACTACCATCCTGACAACTAAAATTGACCCCGTTCCATGAAAAGAGATCAGTTGTATATAGATAGCATATTTAGTATGTCCCATTAACTTAAGGTGGTAACATAGTGCTTGGTGGTTCCTTGTAAAGCATTATATGGTTCTTCCTGTATGTTGCAGAAAGTTCTTCATAATTCTTAAATGTTTGTTCATGTTATTCATTGACTAGGTAAGTCAGCCTCTTCTTTCATCTTGAGCTTACTCATTTGTTATAATACAAGCATTATTTAGTGAATATATTTTCGACAAGGATTATGTGTCAAGCACTGTGCTAGGTACTGGGGATATAGGAGGAAATAAAATACATGAAGACCATGGTCCTCAAAAGCTTAGTGTGCCAGGGAATGCAGAGGAGTAAACAAGCTATCACAACCCAGTTTGCAACATACTAGAGGAACCACATATGAGGGACACCTCACCTAGACCTGGTGAAAGCAGCAAAAGCTTCTAGAGAATGAAACGTCTCAATTTAATCTGCTAGAACATAGACACCAGTCAAGGAAAGGAGAAGAGTGGAAATCAATTCAAATATCTAGGGAGAAGAATAGCATGTATAAAGATGAAAGAACAGAAGGGGGAGCACTACATGTTAAAGTGCCTGAGAGGGCAACGGAGGTTTCTGAGGGCAATGTCACAAAGGGTTTTAGTGATTATCCAGGTTAGTACTGCCCCATAATGCACACCCATGTCGACCTCCATGACATTGGCTGGTCTTTCTGTTTTTAACATCTCTCAGTACAATAGAAGCTCACTATCCAATGAGATTTGGAGTTTGTATTTGATCAGTTGGTTAAAAGTGATACTTAAGTGAGGAAATATAAAACATGATATCAGGAACCCTAAACACTTCATTTAATGTAAACCATAAATATATGTTAATTTATCAATCATTTGATGTAGGGTTAAGAACTCTTCTTTGAAAATGAAACTTCTTATTGGGGTTTTGTTTTCTCTCTGTCATAAGCCATATCTGTAATACAGTGTCAAAAATTTCCCGTTTAGATTTTTTTAATTTGCTGGTATTTTTTTTACTTTTTCTTTCAGTTTTAATAAGATGTAATTGACATACAGTATTGTATATGTTTATCACAGTCACTTGACTTACACATATTGTGAAATGATTACCACAATAAATTTAGTTAACATTTATCATGCAAAAATAGATATGTATATATGTATTTTTTTCTTGCACTGAGAACTTTTGGGATCTACTGTCTTAGCAACTTTCAAATACACCATACAGCATTGTCAGCTACAGTCATCATGCTATACACTGAAATGCCAGTACTTATTTGTCTCATAACTGGAGGTCTGTACCCTTTGACCACCTTCCCCCAGTTGCCCCACTTCCCACCCCCACCTCTGCTAACTAGAAATCAAAT
>VMDR010035947.1:0-10620 GCA_007922815.1 Macrotus californicus | reverse complement strand
AGAGGAAAAATTGAAGATTCATGACAAGAAAGATTTCAGCTTACCTGAATATGATTTGAATATTGAAGAACGATTAGTTCTTATAGAGAAAGGTGTTGACTCAACAGCCACATCTGATGAATCTCATAAATTAGACCATATCAATATGAATCTTAGTAAACTTATAACTAATGATACATTTCAACCTGAGAGAGTGGAAAGGTCAAAGACACAGGATATATTGCTTGGAACGAGTTTTTTAAACATTAATGCTAAAGGAGAAGATGAGCACTTGGAAAATGGAAACAAGTGTCCTAATCTGGAATGCATAAATAAGGTAAATGGACATTCTGAGGAAACTCCACAGTCTCCCAGGAGGATTGAACCACATAACACTGATTCTTCTGTTGATATGGGTATTTCCAAAAGTACTGAAGATCTCTCCCCTCAGAGAAGTGGGCCAATGGGGTCTGTTGTGAAATCTCATAGCATAACTAATATGGAGACTGGAGAGCTAAAAATCTATGACATTCTTAGTGATAATGGACTTCAGCAGCCAAGTACAACAGTTAAAGTCACATCTACTATTGATGGAAAAAATATAGTCAGGAGCAAGTCTGCTACACTTCTGTATGATCAACCATTGCAAGTATTTACTGGTTCTTCTTCATCTTCTGATTTAATATCAGGTACAAAGGCAGTTTTTAAGTTTGATTCAAATCATAATCCTGAAGAGCCAAGTATAAGAGGCCCCACAACAAGTGGCCCACAGTCTACACCTCAGATATATGGTCCTCCACAATATAATGTCCAGTACAGTAGCAGCACTGCAGTTAAGGACCCTTTGTGGCACTCCAAACAAAATCCCCAAATAGATCATGTCAGTTTTCCTTCTCAGCGCCTCCCTAGGTCAGACAGCACAGAAAATCACAGTTACACCAAACATCCTGCTAATATGAATTTCTCTAACCATAACAACGTTCGAGCTAATACTGGATACCATTTACATCCAAGACTTGGCCCAGGAAGACACGGGGAAATGTGGGCCATCTCACCAAATGACCGACTCGTTCCTGGAGCCACTCGAAATACAATTCAGCGACAAAGCAGCGTGTCCTCTACAGCCTCTGTAAATCTTGGTGAACCAGGTTCCATAAGGAGGGCCCAAATCCCTGAAGGAGACTATTTATCATACAGAGAGTTACATCCAGTGGGAAGAACTCCAGTGATGTCAGCATCTCAGAGGCCTCTTTCTGCACGAACATACAGCATTGATGGGCCAAATACATCGAGGCCTCAAAGTGCTCGACCCTCTGTTAGTGAAATACCAGAGAGAACTATGTCAGTTAGTGATTTCAATTATTCACGGACTAGTCCTTCAAAAAGACCAAATGCAAGGGTTGGTTCCGAGCATTCTTTATTAGATCCTCCAGGAAAAAGTAAAGTTCCTCATGATTGGCGAGAACAAGTACTGAGACACATTGAGGCCAAAAAGTTAGAAAAGGTAATTAAACATGAATTTTTCATACTCCTCCTTATGAATTTACTGATTTTTCTTAAAGATATTTGGCATTCTTTGTTTTTTTAAACAAGGTGTAACAAAACACTCTGAATTGTTGAATGTATACCAATATTCTAGGAGTTCTTCCTTGGTACTGACAATAGAGTTCCAAGTTCAGACTTGGCCAGACTCAAAACACTGAGGTGGTAGTAAAAGCTTCTTTCCCTTCCCTTACTTCCCAGTGTTTTCTAATGGACTTACATTCATATTATATATTTGTGTGTGTGTCTCTTGTACCTTGTGCCACACATACTGTAAATAATACATGTATATACATGTATCCCTGTGTTTAGCATTTTCTGACCTGTCATCTATTAATTATTGTGTAAATATGTATACAAAAAACAAGCAGTTTATTATATAGTTAACAGAGAAACAAGTGTATTGTAAATGTAAATACTTCATCTAAGATTTTTTTCCCGGTTACATGACTAACACTACCACTGGCACAGATGGCATCTGGCATGGCATTTACTCTTTTCTGAACTGCATTTCTGCCTATTTGAACTCATGTATCTGGCTCTTCAGTAGTGTGCAGATGTTTGCTTTTTGAAAGGAGTTAAAAATTTTTTAAAGTGTCCTGTAAAACTGATATATTAGGGCCACAGTTCTGTGGCTCAAGTGTTTAAGGCATATTCTTTAAGAGTCAGCTTCATACCTCTCAGGGGATTTTACCTAAGAATTATCTTACCTCTGTTTATTAAATACATGTTTTTCAAATAGCTGAACATGTACAGCCTTAATTAGTTGTTATTTTAAAAAATTCCTTGAATTTTTCAGAAATACCTAAAATATAATTAATACCTTATTCAGTTCACATTGAACCTCTGCCTGTAATTGTTAGCTCTGTGCAACGCTGTTCTCTCAGCATTAAGTAAATGAGCTGTGTCAGGTAACTTCATTCTCATTGATTTATTTTGTTTCAGCTATAACTGTACATACCATTGGGGTGCTTTGAACTTGTGTGCGTTTTCTAAGGAATTTGGAAATTTCTTAAGTAGAAGCATAATATAGCTGTTTTAGAAATAAACTTCTGGTGATAGTGTGGAACTGGATTTGGGGAGGATGAAGCTCTATATAGTTAAGTTGATTGAGTTATGAGGCTGTCTAGTGGTCCAGGAAACAAATGAGAATGTATCAGTGGAATTAAGACAAAGGAATGAATTTAAGAGGCAGTTCTGACCGTATAAGAATTTACTTCTGACTGGAATATTTCTATTATCAGTCATTGAAGAAAAGAGATTAAGCTTGAGATTGGTGCCCTGAATAACTGGTGGTTGGGAATGCCATAACTACTACTGGACTAGAGGAGGAATAGCTGATTTGGAAGAAGTGATGAGTTTACTTGTTACTATACTATATTATTATTAATATTAGTGACATCTCAGATGACTATTCTCCCATTACTTCCCTGTCTGACAGAGGCGCTCCTGGACTTTAGTAAATAGGAAGCAACCTCATTGTTCATTGTGTGTCTCTGCTTTTTATATTTAAATTTAAATTAGAAAAGTTTTAAAATAGAAATTTGTATTACAATTGCTTGGCAAGCACACTGGTAATTTAGAGATGAAAATTAGTTCAGTGAAACTAAGAAATGCACGGAGCAATATGATTTAGACTCCAAACTTGAAGCATTGATTGATAGTGGTGAAGAACGATGGAAGATCTGTGTTTGCTCCTCTGTGATTCTCCCTTCCTCTCCCAAACATACCTCTGGTGGCATGGTGGACATTTAAAAAAATTATTCAGGGGAATTTCACAATGCCTGTGCTACCTCTAGGGGTAAGTGCCTAGTTGCTACTTTGCCCAGCTGAGAGTTTAGAAATAACAACATAAATATATGTTATTGACCCTTACTTGGTTTTGAAACCTTGTGGTAGTGACACCTCTCCACCCCAACAAACTACCTGGAATCTAAACATAAAATAGATTTCACCTCCAAGATCTCAAGACTTATTTACAAATAAAACTTAACATTGAAAATGAATAAAAATTTTTATTTCAAAGTTGAATTATTACTAATATCAGCATTTGCTAATATTATATTTAAAAAACCCAGGTAAGAAACAGTCAACCAAATATTATTAAAGATGATAACAACACGATAATTTTTATGTCACTTGCTATTTTACAACTATTGGCGTGTAATGTACAACAGTGCTCAGAACATACGCCCAACACTTAATTGAACTCTGCACAATGTGTTGATGTGTTGTGATGGAGTGCCATTTTACATGGATGTCTGTGCACAAGCCTGAATTTAAGACCAGACCTATTCTCAGCTCCAGGCTTCTTAATCAGTGAAATATTTACAAAATGTCATATATGTTCAAAGATGACAGAATAGGCTTTGTTTCAGATCTACATATCCTTAAGCAGGGTCAGTCAGTCCACTCACATTAACATGTTAACACATTGCGTACCGCTCACGAGTTTTCTCATGGTTCGCACGCCATCTGTTAAGGACCGCTCACGAGTTTTCTCGTTTTTCACGTGCCATCTGTTAACGGACCTTAGATGTCAACACACTGTCTTGTCAACATCGAATGAAGCGATTTTATTGGTGGAAACCGTGCAGCTCAATCTATGAAAAACTATATAATTGCATGAACCCATAAAGCATTGCAGTTACATTGTATTTTGGTCATTCAAATAGTCTTCGTCTTCAAGTTCCTGGCGCTTTTAGAAATGCCCCCTCTCAGAAAAAGGAAGGAAACCAACGAAACTGATACACTTCTGGAAGTATTTAACGATAATTTATCAGATATTCCTAGTGAGATCGAAGATGCGGATGACTGTTTTTGATGATTCCGGAGACGATCTGTAGTTATGATGATTTAAATAACGTGCAGTTTGCCCAAAAAAGTGCGGTCCCTGGCGTATGTCTTAGAGATTTCTATGCGGTACACAATGTGTTAAAACGTGTGTATATATAACTGTATAATTTCTTCATTTTTACGTTCTAATCAGATGTTTATGGAATCTCTCAATTGCCTCTACCAAATCCTTGTTCTTACTGAAATGATTTAGAAAAGTACAGGCTATTAAGTTCAGCTTTTTATTTAGTTATTATTTTGGAATCCACAAAATAACTGAAAGTGTACTTTGTAATTTTTATATATCCTTTTCGTTCTGGAATGTTATATTAATGTATCTTAATAGTAGACATCAACTTCATAATCTGGAGAAGTTACATATTGCCAAAGAGTAACATAGAAATGCTTATTATGGCATTTCCATATTTCTTAATTACAAGCCCTGCTCAAAATGTAGTTGCTCTCACTTCAACCATCAGACCCTAATATTCAGGGACGTGACCAAAAGCATATTTCTGAAAGAACATCAACCTAAGTGCTGTGCTTATCAGTAGATGAGTGAATAAAAAAGCTGTGATACATTTACACAACGGAATCATATGTAGCCATAAAAAAGAAGGAAATCTTTACCTTTTGCAACAGCATGCATGGACCTAGAGTGTATTATGCTATGTGAAATAAGCCTGGCGGTGAAAGATAAATAGCATATGATCTCACTTTATTTGTAGAATCTAATGAGCAAAACAAACTGAGAAACAAAATAGAAGTGGAGGCATGGATACATGGAACAGACTGACAGCTCTCAGGAGAGGGGATGGAGGGCTAGATGAAAGAAGGTGAAGGGATTAAGTATACAAAATCTATATATATAAACACATAGACACAGACAACAGTGTGACGATGGCCAGAGGGAAAGGGGGCTGAGTGTAGGTGGAGGCAAGCAAAAGGGGGTGTTTAGGGGGACGGAAAGAGACTTTGCTTGGGGCAGTGGGCAGCGAAGCAGTGTACAGGTGATGTTTTATTGAGTTGCACTCTTGAAACCTATATGGTTTAACAAGTTTGGAATAAACAAGCAGAAATAATGAAAATTGGGCAGTGTATTTATTGAGGTACATTTTTCTACAGCTGTAGGATTAGTGATTAGTGATTTATATAAATGCACTATTTGGAAGGACTCCACCATCAGTGGTTCTTCATGTCTAAGCAGCAAAAGGCACTATTAACTCCTAAGATGTAATAACCTTTAATATCTATTAAATAAAAAGTTTTTATATATTCACTTTTTAGTTTTTGTTTTTATTCTGGTAATTATAGAGCAGTGAAAGCCTTTTAAATGTTATATCCTAAAACCGTGTGTTTATATTAAACTTTTCCCTAATGTAAGGCTTTTTTTTAAATGCGGAAGATAATTTTTAGAAATTGCAGTGACCAAGATCCTGGTATATATTGCAGATATATTTTGTGCTGTATTACGTATTTAAACTCTGCATTTATTTAATAATAAGACAATTCCTGTAAAATGAACCAGGCTCTCTAGAAGTCCATTTTGACTTAGAAATAACTGGTTGTTGCTACAGTTTATCTTTATAGAGGAATTAGTTTGTGTTCTGTATATAACCGTATATGTGCAGATACCTCTGGGTGTGACATCAGTTCCTATTTTCTGACAAACTTCTAATACGATATGTCATGAGTAAAGGAAATAATAGCATAAAAGCATATATATGTATATGTACTTTCTTTGGTGTTTAAACTTGAATAGTTGGGTTACATGTAATTTGTATGTGTGTGCATGTTGTCATGTAATTATGTGGGAAAATAGTACCATTTTCTTTCAGTGGCACTGAAAATTCCATATTGCATCATATTTCTGTGTGGTATTGGGCTTACTTGTAAATACATCTATGTACATAACATGTCTTGTGAATTTTGCATGCTACACTAATCTCTGTTAAATCTGTCCCCTCTTTATTCAGAGCATGCTGTCAAGGTCCTTTAATTCCAATTTCACTGCTGTAAGCAACTGTCACTATGGCAGCTCTAGGGATCTGCATGGCAGCCAAGGTAGTCTTGCCTTGAGTGTTGCAGACGGAAGAGGTTCTGGTGGGCACATTTTTCGAGTGAGTACCTGTAGTAGACAAGTACTTAGAGTACATAGAATTGAAGTAGACCTCACATTTTAATGTTTTGATTTCTAGAAAATAAAATTTACTGTGGTTTGGTATCTTGATTACCTCCCAGTTCCTCCATGGCTTAAGTGCTAAAACTTCCTGCACAGCTGATTTTAGTCTTTATCACTTAAGTTTCTGTGGTTATAACAAAGGAGAGGTAGTCAGTTATTTCTATTGCTCACCCTTTTTTACATAAAAAGAGCTATCAGAGGTTTTTAAAAAATTATTCTTTGCAGTGTCTTTCTCTTAAAATTAGCTTGCTCTCCCCAAATACAGAGGACTTGTGGGGAAGAATGATTTTTCACTTCAGTAATTGAATATTGGCTAATAAAAAGCACTAAGAACTAAGTGGAACTAAGTTTAATCATAATTTGCTAAATACAATTAAATGTGAGGCTGGAGAAAATGTAGTAAGTACCAATGAAAAGGCAAAACTCAAATTCTTTATTACCAGATTTCAGCCATAGTCATTAGGAGTGATGAAGAAAGGCTTATTGTAGTGAAAGTTAAGGATAAGGTGTAAGAATAGCAGAGAAGGGAAGAGAACAGAACAGCTCTCACATGGCTCTTGTTTTAAGATTTTCCTTTCATAACAGCTTGAGGTAGTAGCATAGCCTCCAAATATTTCCTCTGCGCCTCTCCTATCCTGACAAGACCTATCTCCCCCTGTAACCTTACTTTATCCCCTCCTCAGTTTTCTTTCCACAAGACTCTGCTTACTTCCGAGTCTTTTTCTTCTTCCTGAGCATTCACTGCCCCTCCTTTCCCCGCCTCTTAATATCCTGGCTTTGCTCTGTTGTGTTCTAGGATGGGAGCAGTCTCTGGATTTGCCTTGCTGTTGTGTATCACCCATCTTGCTCTGCCTTCTGTCACCTGCCACCACTTGGTTCTATGTTATGTTACAGTGGCAGCAATCATTTTGTAATTTACCAGGTTGAAACAGGGAGAGAGAAGGGTGATGACTATTAACCCTTGAATTTCTGACCCTATTCCAATGGAAGCAACAGAGCAAAGTCCAGGGGTTTTTATTTAATTAACTCAAGGGTAATTTTATCGTCATCTGGAACAGTTGTTCTTTACAAATTCTTACACAGTAATATTTTTTTGCTTGTTAATCACTCTTAAATTCAGAGCCTTTGAGTCTGCATTTTACTTTTTAATTCATAATATGCTTGTTCTTTTAAAGACCAGATAAACACAGTTGTACATTCAGGCTTGAGTTTAAACTTCAAGCTATGAGCTAAGTTGATTTTTATGCATTCTGTCTGAAAGGACATCTCAAAAACAAAGAAGGAAAATAAAAGTTTTCATTGAATAAATACACAAAATTTGATCAAACCACATCTAAAAATCCTAAGCCATGGTTTGAACTAGCAACTAAATGTACATGATAGAACTGTTGCAGATACATTTTTAAAGATTACATTATAAACTGTTAGGTTTATATGTATCCTGTGGGATATCCTAGTGAAGTAGATTTCAGATTATTTTTCAGCTTGATGGTGTTAATTTGCTTATCTGTGTTGCTAGTCTCGTACTGTTTTGAAAGTAATAATAGTGTTACCTAACACAACCTCTCTAGTTTTCTAAAATAGAGCAAAGTGTGTTTAGAGCTAAATTAAAATGAAAAATTTAGGAATCTTACGTCTTAGCATATTTATAAGAAACATATGGAAATAATGAGATCTATTTTCTATCTAAAGCTATCAGTGAGATAAATTACAAGGATATTATTTGACATATAAAAATAGAAATCCTAGTTAATTTTAAAAGCATTTCACCAAACCAGTGCTTTTGAAAATACATACCTAATATTAGTATGATAGAATTAAGCTAAAGTAAGTTATATGACTGTGTGTTCATTGGTTTTGTTCATCATTTAAAAGAAAATCTGTAGTGAGACTGTGCTGTTAAAAGAACATCAGTTATTTTTTTACTATCCCCTGCATCCCCCCGCCAAAAAAAAACCTTTTTGTGCTGCTCAACAGGTATAAATTTCCATTGCTCTTAAAATTTGGGACTTTTAACTAGGATTAAAAATGTTTCTGAAAGTGTTGAAAGCTAGGTATTATTGTAAATAAAACTAAAAGCATTATAAAGAACTGGCTTAACAGTACATATCTGTATATACTTTTTACACATTATAAGAACAAACATTTTGCCATTAACTTTGGAATATGGTTAAAAGTACTAATTTTCCCCCAGTGTTACTGAAATATAATTGACATAACATTGTATTAATTCAAGGTGTACATCGTGACAATTTGATATATGTATATATTGCAAAATGATTACCATAATAAGCTTAGTTAACATTTGTCACGAAAACACTAAGATTGATGGCAGTTGTGATGGTAATGTTTTATTTGGTTCTTCGTCGTTTTGTTATCTAGCACTGTTTTTTCCTAATCTCCTCTCACGTGTCGTCATCATTTTGGTTGCACATTTTAAAGATCATTATTTGTTTACTTTTTATTGTTCCCTAATTTGAAGCCTCCCCAGACATCCTGTCCAGGAGATCCTTGTCCAGGTGATACATTCATTTTAGGACAGCACAACTACTTGTCAGCTACACTTAGTCACAGATATGTTCCCTCAGACAGCTTGAAAGTCGGTACTCAGGAAATGAATGAAGTAGATCTGTGAGCTTACTATGTGTTGTGGCTTTTGAACTAGAAAGAGCACTGAAAATACTTTTTTGAGAACTTTCCTCCTTGCTTAGTAAGGATTTATTTATTTTTTAACGAGAAATAGAATTGCATTCTGCTAATTTTCACTTTATTCCATGATTTTTCCCTTCACTGGAGGATCATTTTATTGTAATTTTTTTTGGGGGGTAGATTTCTCTACTATCACCAACTTATTTTTTATTTGAATCGAAGGGATTTTGGCATTCCTAATAAACCTATTTGGAGAGTTAAAGATGAACCTATCTTAAATTCTTCATTTTGGGATGTTTTACTATTACTCAGGGCATTTTAAAACACTTTACATGTAATTAGAGGTCACTAATTAAAAATATAATTAGAGCCCTGACTGGTGTGGCTCAGTTGGTTGGGCATTGTCCCGCAAAGTGAAAGGTCACAGGTTTGATTGACGGTCAGGACACATGCCTAGGTTGTGGATTCAGTCTCTGGTTGGGGCTCGTGTAAGAGGCAACCGATTGATGTTTCTCTCTCACATCGGTGTTTCTCTCCCTCTCTCTCCTTCCCTTCCCCTCTCTAAATGTAAAATCTTTTTTAAAAGTAATATAATTAAAAGACTTTTTTATATGGTAGAATAGATAGTGATTGTATTCTTATTACTTTTATAACTAAAGCATTCCATATTCTAGTATAACCAGATATAATTATGAAGTGTAGTTGTAGATCATATATAAACTTCCACATTGTTCTTGAGAGTAGGAACCCAGCCACATAACATTTAATTTCATACGTATCTATTTTATCTTTTTTTGGTGGGGGAGAGGGGGTTCTTTTAGTTAAGCTCTGTTACCCAGTTTCTTTTTCTTTTTAATATTCATTTTATGGTTTCAGTTACTAAGCTTTTTTAATGCTTTTTATTGTCCTGAGCCATCTGTTATCATAGGTTAATATATCCCGTGGATATGTTTAACATTGATGTCAAATGTCAGGCACAAACAAGTATCTAGGTGGCAGGAAGTCTTAAGAATGGGTCAGAAGTAATTACTGTCTTGAGAAAAGCGTTGAATCTGCACACAGGAAAAATGTATATAAATACAGAGAAAAAAGCAAGTGCTGTCTGCAGAGTTGGGTGTCAGTAATAAAATAACAGCACAACCACTTAAGTACTCCTGGGCAGATTAATTGCTTCAGATTTACAGTGATCGAGTGGTAAATGCCCAGGAAGAGAATGTCAGGGAGTAATAACATCTTTGTGCTAGTGTCCTTTCTGTAGTAAAAAACACATATGTATGTTTCAGACTTCATAATTAACTAACTTTTCAAGTATAACACAGTGAAAAAGAGGACTACTCTAAAAAAGTAAAAATCTTTTTTACCAAAAGCAAACAACTTTGTATCCCTCCACAAGGTTCATGAAGAAAAATATGTAGCTCTGACACTATTGCCAT
>VMDR010035946.1:0-10621 GCA_007922815.1 Macrotus californicus | reverse complement strand
GTGTGATCTCCATTTCTGTGATTCTGTTCCTGTTGTACTTGTTTGCTTAGTTTTTGTTTCTGTTTTAGGTTCAGTTGTCAATAACTGTGAGGTTGTTGTCATTTTACTGTTCCTGTTTTTGATCTTCTTTTTCTTAGATAAGTCCCTTTAACATTTCATAGAATAAGGGCTTGGTGATGGTGAACTCCTTGAACTTGACCTTATCTGGGAAGCACTTTGTCTGCCCTTCCATTCTAAATGAAAGCTTGGCTGGATAGAGTAATTTTGGATGTAGGTCCTTGCCTTTCATGACTTGGAATACTTCTTGCCAGCCCCTTTTTGCCTGCAAGGTTTCTTTTGAGAAATCAGCTGACAGTCTGACGGGCACTCCTTTGTAGGTTACTGTCTCCTTTTCTCTTGCTGCTTTGAAGATTCTCTCTTTATCTTTCATCTTAGGAAACGTAATTATGATGTGACTTGATGTGTTCCTCCTTGAGTCCAACTTCTTTGAGACTCTCTGAGCTTCCTGGACTCCCTAGAAGTCTGTTTCCTTTGCCAAAGTAGGGAAGTTCTCCTTCATTATTTGTTCAAATAAGTTTTCAATTTCTTTCTGTTCCTCTTCTCCTTCTGGCACCCCTATGATTCAGATATTGGAACGTTTCAAGACATCCTGGAGGTTCCTAAGCCTCTCCTCAATTTTTTTAATTCTTGTTTCTTCATTGTGTTGTGCTTGAATGTTTCTTTCTTTCTTCTGGTCTACACCATCGATTTGAGTCCCGGTTTTCTTCCCATCATTGTTGGTTCCTTGTACATTTTCCTTCATTTCACTTAGTGTAGCCTTCATTTGTTCATCTAATTTGTGACCAAATTCAACCAAGTCTGTGAGCATCCTGATTACCAGTGTTTTGAACTGTGCCTCTGATAGGTTGGCTATCTCTTGGTCGCTTAGTTGTATTTTTTTCTGGAGCTTTGATCTGTTCTTTCATTTGGGCCATTTTTGTTGTCTTGGCGCACCTGTTACATAGTAAGGGGTGGAGCCTTAGGTGTTCACCAGGGTGGGGCAGCCTGCGTTTTGACGCTGTTTGTGGGGGAGGGGACCGAGAGGGAACAATGGCGGCTGCTCCGCTCTCCACCGGCCCCCAGTGACCCTCTGAACCACCCACAGTCAAACTGGGCCCCCCTGGTGCTTGTTCCGGTGCTGATTCCTGGCCGGAGGGCCTATGTACGCTCTAGGACCCTGTGGGTCTCTCCAACGAGCTCTCCTGTGAGTCCGGGAGTTTCTCCCACTGCCGCTGCTTCAACCCCCACAGGAGTTTTCAATCAGAGGCTCTGAGGCTTTATTTCCCCGAGCTAGAACTGTAGGTTGTGGGGTATGTCTTGCTCCCCAGTTGTTCCTCCTGACTTATCCTCAAGAGGGAAGGGGACACCCGGTCCGCAGCCACCACTTCTCCCGTCCTGCCACACCTTTCCCTGATCTGCCAGCCACCACCCTGCCACATGAGTCCTCTCCGCCCCTCCTACCGGTCTGGATGTATGTTTCTTAATTTCTTGGTTGTCAGACTTCCATACGGTTCGATTTTCTGTCAGTTCTGGTTGTCTTTTGTTTTAAAATTTGTTGTTGTCCTTCTTTGGTTGTGCGAGGAGGCACAGTGTGTCTACCTATGCCTCCATCTTGGCCGGAAGTTCCCAATAACATAAACATAGTCTTAAACATAAAACCACTTGAGTGACAAACTTGAATAGTTCATAGACAAATAAGATCAAATGACTTCTTTTTTAATTTATATTTTGGTTTTATAAATGATTTGGGGGATATAATTATCATCACATCAAAGGGAGATCATGTAGAAATTGAGATTAATTGTAGATTAGAGTTAATCTTTATCTTCTTTACCATGGTATTATCCACCCTGGTTTACACATGAAGTAGGTATTGATGCTTTTCAGGTATACTTCTGTTTCTGTCTTTCTGCTCCATGGTAAGATTTCATTTCCTAGTCCCTGTGAAATAGGATGTGTAGCCTTGTAACTTGTTCTGGGCAATTAAATGTGTGTGAAATTGTGGGGGGGGCAGTGGTGGAGGGAAAATGCAGACAACTGTAAATGAATAACAATAAAGTAATTATAAAAAAAATGTGTGTGAAATTGTGGGGGTCACTAACATTGAGAAAGATTTTAAGTGCTACTTATCACTCACCCTTTTCACTCCCTTAGCAACTAGTAACATTACAGATGATGGATGTTCCATTATCTTGTATTCTGAGTAAGTATAATATTGAGCAGAACCCTCAGCTACCCTTCATCAGAAATGTAGAATGCAAAAGAAATAAATCTTTATTATTCTAAGCCACTGATATTTGCGAGTTGTTTGTTACTGCAACACATTCTAGACTATCCTGAGTAATACAGAAATTGGTCCTTTATTTTTTTTCTTACTTTGTTTTTTTTATTTATTATTTTTGTTATTTTATTACTTTATTGTTGTACATTTACAGTTGTCTGCACTTTTTCCTCACCATTCCCCCCCAACCCCAGCCAATCCCACCTTCATCCCTTGCTCCCACCTTCCCCATTGGTTAGTCTATGTGTCCTTTATAGTGGTTCTTGGAAACCCTTCCCCCCACTATTTCTTCCCCCCTCCCCTCTGGCCATTGTTAGATTGTTCTTAATTTCAATGTCTCTGGTTGTATTTTGTTTGCTGTTTTCTTTTGTTGATTATGTTCCAGTTAAAGGTGAGATTATGTGGTATTTCTCCCTCACCGCCTGGCTTATTTCACTTAGCATAATGCTCTCTAGTTCCATCCATGCTGTTGCAAAGGGTAAGATCTCCTTCTTTCTTTCTGCTGCGTAGAATTCCATTGTGTAAATGTACCATAGTTTTTTTATCCACTCATTGACTGATGGGCACTTAGGTTGCTTCCAGCACTTGGCTATTGTAAATTGTGCTGCTATGACCATTGGGGTGCATAGGTTCTTTTGGATTGGTGTTTCAGGGCTCTTAGGGTATAATCCCAGCAGTGGAATTGCTGGGTCAAAAGGCAGTTCTATTTTGAGTTTTCTGAGGAAATTCCATACTGTTTTCCACAGTGGCTGCACCAGTCTACAATCCCACCAACAGCGCACTAGGGTTCCCTTTTCTCCACATCCTCTCCAACACTTGTCTGTGGATTTGTTTATGATGGCCATTCTGACTGGTGCCAGGTGGTATCTCATGGTGGTTTTAATTTGTATCTCTCTGATGGCTAGTGATGCTGAGCATCTTTTCATATGTCTCTGTGCCCTCTGTATATCCTCCTTGGAGAAGTGTCTGTTCAAATCTTTTGCTCATTTTTGAATTGGATTTTTTGCCTTCCTGGGGTGGAATCTTATGAGTTCTTTATATATTTTGGAGATCAAACCCTTGTCCGAGGCATCATTGGCAAATATGTTTTCCCATATAGTTGGTTCTCTGTTCATTTTAATGCTGTTTTCTTTTGCCATGCAGAAGCTTTTATTTTGATGAGGTTCCATTTGTTTATTCTTTCCTTTATGTCC
Source organism: Macrotus californicus (assembly GCA_007922815.1). Taxonomy (NCBI): domain Eukaryota; kingdom Metazoa; phylum Chordata; class Mammalia; order Chiroptera; family Phyllostomidae; genus Macrotus; species Macrotus californicus. Next base: position 7,108 of record VMDR010035946.1, on the reverse strand, counting down.
CTTGCTTTAAGGGACACATCATTGAAGATATTGCTGCATGGAATATCTGATATTTTCCTGCCAATGTTTTCCTCTAGAACTTCTATGCTGTCATGATGTATATTGAAGTCTTTTATGCACCTTGAATTTATTTTTGTGTATGGTATAAGTGGGTGCTCGAGTTTCATTTTTTTGCAAGTAGCTGTCCAAATCTCCCAACACCATTTGTTGAAGAGGCTATTTTTACTCCATTTTATGCTTCTTCTCCCTTTGTCACATATTAATTGACCATAGAGATTTGGGTTTATTTCTGGACTCTCTGTTCTGTTCCATTGGTCTATGTGTCTGTTCTTAAGCCAGTACCAGGCTGTTTTGATTACAGTGGCCTTGTAATACAGTTTGATGTCAGGTATTGTGATCCCTCCTGCTTTGTTCTTCTTTCTCAAAATTGCTGCAGCTATTTGGGGTCTTTTATGGTTCCATATAAATTTCTAAAATGTTTGTTCTATATCTGTGAAATATGTCATTGGTACTTTAATAGGGATTGCATTGAATGTATAAATCACTTTGGGTAGTATGGCCATTTTGATGATGTTAATTCTTCCTATCCATGAGCATGGTACATGCTTCCATTTGTTTGTGTCTTCCTTAATTCCTTTCTTCAGTGTTGTATAGTTTTCTGAGTACAGGTCTTTTACTTCTTTGGTTAGGTTTATTCCTAAGGTTTAGGTACTTTATTTTTCTTGTTGCTATATCAAATGGGATTTTTTTTCCTGATTTCTGCTTCTGATGTTTCATTGTTGGTGTACAAAAATGCCTTTGATTTCTGAATATTGACTTTATATCCTGCTATTTTGCCAAATTCATTTATTAGGTGCAGTAGTTTTTTGGTGGAGTCAATTGGATTTTCTATGTACACTATCATGTCATCTGCAAATATGACAGTTTTACTTCCTCCTTTACAATTTAGATGCCTTTATTTCTTTTCCTTGTCTGATTGCTATGGCTAGGACTTCCAATACTATGCTGAATAGGAGTGGTGAAAGCGGGCATCCTTGTCTTGTTCCTGATTTTAGTGGGAAAGCTCTAAGTTTCTGCCCACTGAGTATGATGTTGGCTGTAGGTCTCTCATGTATAGCCTTTATACTGTTGAGGAATGCTCCCTCTATTCCCATTTTGCTAAGTGTCCTTATCATAAATGGGTGTACCATCCTTGCATCCCTGGGATGATTCCCACTTGATCATGGTGCATGATCTTTTTAATGTATTGCTGGATGCGGTTTACCAATATTTTGTTGAGGATTGTAGCATCTAACTTCATGAGTGATATTGGCCTAAAGTTTTCTTTCTTGGTTATGTCTTTATCTAGTTTTTGGATTAGGATGATGCTGGTTTCATAAAAAGAGTTTGGGAGTCTTCCATCTTCTTGAATTTTTTGGAATAATCTGTGAAGGATGGGGATTAGCTCTCTCTTAAATGCTTTGTAAAATTCTCCTGTGAAGCTGTCTGGTCCAGGGCTTTTATGTGTTGGAAGCTCTTTGATTACTGCTTCAATTTCATCAGCTGTTATTGGTCTGTTGAGGCTTTCTGCCTCTTCTTCATTCAACTTTGGAAAATTATATTTTCCTAGAAATTTGTTCATTTCACCTAGGTTTTCAAATTTATTGGCATATAGTTCTTCATAGTAATTTCTTACAGTCCTTTGTATTCCTGTGGTATCACTTGTAATCTCTCCTCTTTCATTTCTGATTGTGTTTATTTGTGTCCTCTCTCTCTTTTTTTTTTCTTGATGAGCCTGCTTAAAGGTTTGTTGATTTTATTTATCTTTTCAAAGAACCAGTTCACGGATTTATTGAACCTTAGAATTGTGCTTTTAGTCTCTATGTCATTTAATTCTGCTCTGATCTTAGGTATTTTCTTCCTTCTACATGCTCTGGGCTGTCTTTGTTGTTGTTCTTTAAGTTCTTATTGGCATAGGGTTAGGTTGTTTATTTGAAATGTTTTTATCTTTTTTAGGTAGTCCTGTATCACTATGAACTTCCCTCTCAGGACTGCCTTTGCTGTGTCCCATAAGTTTTGGATTGTTGTGTGTTCATTTTTATTTGTTTCCAGAAATTTTTTATTTCTTCCCTAATCTCATTGTTGATTCATTCATTGTTTAATAGCATGCTATTCAATCTCCATGAGTTTGAGTGTTTGGGGTTTTTTTTGTTGAGGTTGGTTTCTGGTTTCAATACCTTGTCCTAGAAAATGCTTGATATGATTTCAATTTTCTTGAATTTGTTGAGGCTCATTTTGTGACCTATCATGTGGTCTATCTTTGAAAATGTTCCATGTGCATTTGAAAAGAATGTGTATTTTGCTTCTTTGGGATGAAAGGCTCTATATATAACAGTTAAGTACATTTCATCTAGGACTTTGTTCAGTGCCACAATATCTTTGTTGATATTTTGTTTGGAAGATCTGTCCATTTTTGACAGTGGGGTGTTAAAATCCCCTACTATAATTGTCTTGTTGTTATTATCTTTCTTGAAGTCCTACAATGTTTTCTTTATATATTTGGGTGCTCCTATGTTGGGTGCATATATGTTTACAATGTTTATTTCTTCTTGGTGGATTGTTCCCTTGAGTATTATGAAGTGACCTTCTGGGTCTCTTTTTGTGGCTCTTCTTTGGAAGGCTATTTTGTCCAGTATAAGTATTGCTATGCTGGCTTTTTTTTTTCCTGTCCATTTGTTGGAATATTTGTTTCCAGCCCTTCATTTTCAGCCTGTGGAGGTCTTTTGTTCTGAGGTGGGTCTCTTGTAGGCAGCATATGTGTGGGTCATGTTTTCTTATCCATTCGGCTACTCTGTGTCTTTTGATTGGTGCATTTAATCCATTTACATTTAAGGTTATTATTAATAGGTATTTATTCATTGCCATTTTTTTTTACCAGTGTTCCTTTCTCTTTCACTGTTTTTCTTCCTGTTTTTAAAGCAGACCCTTTAGCATCTCTTGCAGAGCTGGTTTGGAGGTGGTATATTCTTTGAGGCTTCTTTTGTCCAAAAAGCTCTTTATTTGGCCTTCCATTTTAATTGAGAGCCTTGCTGGGTAGAGAAGTCTTGGTTGCAAGCCTCTGGTTCTCATTACTTGGAATATTTCTTGCCATTCCCTTCTGGCTTGGAGCATTTCCATTGAGAAGTCAGCTACTAGCCCTATCGGGGCTCCTTTATATGTTACTTCCATTTTCTCCCTTGCTGCCTTTAAGATTCTCTCTTTGTCTTGGAGTTTTGCCATTTTAATTATAATATGTCTTGCAGTGGGCCTCCTTGGGTTCCTCTTGATTGGGACTCTCTGTGTTTCCTTGATTTGTGTGACTTTTTCTCTCACCAAATTACAGAAGTTTTCCATCATTACTTTTTCAAACAGGTTTTCTATCCCTTGCTCATCTTCTTCTCCTTTTGGTATCCCTATTATACGGATATTATTACGTTTCATGTTATCCTGCATTTCCCTTAATCCCTCTTCATTCTTTCTGAGCCTCTTTTCCTTTTCTTGCTCTTTCTGGGCATTTATTTCTACCTTGTCCTCCAGCTCACTAATCCAATCCTCTGCTTCATCAAGCCTGCTTTTGATTTCTTCTCCTGTGTTCTTCAGTTCAGAAGTGGTATTCTTCATTTCCTCTTGGCCTTTGTTGATATTTTCTATTTCTTTTTTCATGTTGATATAGTTTTCAGTGAGTTCATTGTAGTTTCCCTGTAGTTTTTGATAATTCTCTGTGAGCTTATTGAGCTTCCTCATAACCATTGCTTTGAACTCAACATCTGGTAATTGACTTGCCTCTGTTTCACTTATCATTGTTTCTGAGGCTTCCTCCTTTCCTTTCATTTGGGGATTTTTTCTTTGTCTGCCCATGGTTTGGGAGACTCTTCTTGTTAGCCTCTGCTTTTTAAATTGGTCTCTCTGACTCCCTGTGTTTATGGTATTAACTTCTGTGTTAGAAGCCCTGTGAGATTCAGTGGTGCAGTCTCCTTGATCTCCTTAGCTCACTGGTCTTAGGCTGTCGTCTATGTTGTCTCTGTGTATGTCTTTGGGTTTTTGCCTTTGGGTTTTGATTGACTTTGGGTGTTTCTTTGGTGAGTCCCTCCCTCCAGCTGGTTAACTGAAGGTCACTCTGTCCCCCTTGTTTTATATTCTGTTGTGCAGGTGTGGGCAGGTTGTGTTGAAGCTGGTTTTTCTGTATATACAAGGTTTTGAGGATTCTTTCTTGTTCTTGTTCAGGTATTTGTTCTGAGTAATTTCTCCACCAATTGGTTATATTTCTAGATTGGTCCTGGGTTGAGTTAGTGTGGCTTCCACTCCCTCCTTCACCTTCTTCTGTTATTATCTGTTGTTAGTTCCTTTGTTGGTGAGTCCTCTTCCATAGGTTATACTGGTGTCCACAGCTCCCACCTACTCTTTTTTTGTGATCAGTTGGATGGGAAGGCAAAATGGTTTAACAAAGCAGGAATATATTCTATGGTATTAAAAGTATCAACCCATAGAGAAGAGATAGGAGACCCTTTGGATTTGTATAGTGTTAGCCATGATATTTCTCCCCGTTAGCCACTTTTTAGAAAGGGTGGAAAAGAGATAAGACTCATGTTGGGAGGGGAAGGATTGTGAGTTGGATCTAGAAAGCAGTGAGCTTGTGGGAGGTCAGATTATGAGGTAAAGTGAGAGAAAAGGATAGAAAATGTGTGTAGTGTGTAAGCGAATAGAGTTAACCACAACAGTAATACAGTTTAGGAAACAGTGAAGTGAGTCAAGTTCAGGGAAGGGTGCTATGTAGTATTTACAATTGTATGGGATAGCAATTATTTACAATAGTTATGGAGCAACAATCATATGACAGAATCTATGTGATCTGGATAAAAAGAGTAGGAAGTATAGGACCTAGAACAGGGTGCTAATGGAACCCAAGTGAAGTGAAAAGACATCAAAATTAAAAATACAGTATGAAAGAGAGAACAAGGGAAACCAGTCTTAAAATGCAGTTTAACAAGTCAAGCAAAGAAGGCTAAACAGAAAGAAGAGAAATACAAAAATACTAATAAAATAATAGATGTAAGAATAATGAAAAATAATAATAATACAAATATGCAATAACTTGCAAGTTCTCTGGAGTAGCAAATTGGAATTTGTCTCACTGTCTCAGCTGTTGAGGTGCCCCCACTTTGGGTCCAGCTCTGGTCTTTTCACAAGTCCAGGTTTTATTGTCTCACTTGTGGGAATATTAAAAAAAAAAAGAAGAAGGAAGGAAGATGGAATAAAAGGGGAAAGAAAGGAAGAAAAAGTAATAAAAGACAAACGTAAGGAAAGAAAGATGGACAAAAAAAAAGGGAGGCCTCCTCTTGGCTTCAAACCAGCCAAGCCAATTCTAATATCTCTGGTGCTGTGGATGCAAGTATGTACCTCCTCTGATGCTTCCCGTGAAGCCCAGGGCTTGTGTATGAGATGCCTCTGGGCAGCGGGGTCAAGTGCACTCTGTCCCGGGCTTCCAGTGTGCATGCCTGGCTACTGGGACGGGTTGGGCGACTTCCGGTGGTGCGCTGTGCACGCCCAGCCTCTGTTACTGGGATGGGAGGGGCAGGGAACTCCCTGCAGCTGAGTGTGTGTAGGAGCACAGTAGGCCCTGGCACTGCTACAGGAGAGTTCCCCAAGCAGCTTCTGAGTGCCTCTTAGTTCTCTTTCTCTTTTTTAAAAACTCCTTTTTGCTCAAGCCTCCCACTCCAAACAAGTGCCTAGCCTCCCACTCAGCCCAGCTCTGCAATGAGACAGGGGAATGACCTAGTCTGAGCCCCTCACAGCTGGACTCTCCCCAGCTGGCCTCCACAGTCTCAGTGGGTGCACACCGTCCTTGTGTTTTCGCCAGTTGGTCCTTATTTGCCCCCTGTGACTTCAAGCACCCGGGTCTTTCCCGGTGCTGCTTACACCTTGTTCGTCAGGGGGAGGGAGCCTTTGACCCGGCACTCTCCCTAGAATCCTTCTGCCAGCCTAGCGGGCGCCGGGCCTGGGGCTGCAGCCCCCTTGGTCCTGTGCTGGACCCAGGGAACTTGTTGTCCTGAAGCACACTCCTTACTGAGTTTTTTTCAATGTGCTTTACAAATCCTGGTCTCCAATCTTCTTATATGCTGGATACTGTTGGCTGTTCCCTCTGTTCCTCAAAAGATCAGCTAGGTGTCTCACCAGTGCGCAGGGAGAAGTGGATTCCGCTCCCACCTATCTTGCTGCCATCCCTGAAACTCTAGAAATTGGTCCTTTAAAAGTGAGTACTGCTCTTTAAAATGTTAAAGTATGCAACCTTAGTTTAAAGTTTAGCTTCCTGAAAGCAAGAAAAATGCCGTGATGCAAATCAGGGTGTGGCTCCCATCAATTTCTTTTTCAGGGAAAAGAAAGCCCCAAGATTTCCCTAAATCAAGATGGTGAAGGACCATTTAAAGGAAAAAAAAAAGTTTAAAATAGGGGATTTTGCTGTTGAATTACATAAGTCACAGAGAGTTCAATGGAGGGTTTTCAGCAGATATGATGATTAGGATACGGAGTTAGAAAAAGCAAAACGTAAAGCTAAATAGATATTAGAATCTAGAGAATGAAGGACAATAAGAATCCTGGATTTTTGTGGAGTATAAAAGAGAAAGGACACATGACATTATGAGATCATTCCAATGATCCCAAGGAAGATAGTTTTGGTAAGACCATGAGTGTTGAGGAGAAGGAAAGGTTAAGGTGTTTTTTTTCAAGTATAGAGAATTTTGAGACTAAAATATTTCTATTTTGCTGATAGAGACATCTTGGCCACAGAAGAAGACACTTTCTTTTGCTAGATGAGCATTCTCTAGACACCCAGATATGGAGGTCTTCAACAGAGTGACTCTACTCTAGACATATCAGCCATCTCTCGACTTCTGCTGTGACAGTGCTCCTATAGGGGCCTTCCTTCTCCAAACACATGGACACTTTCTAGACCATTGCCAATGGCAGGTTAGAAGTCTCTCCTTGTGACATGTCTTTCTACCTTTATTACTAACACTTATCTACATTTTCTGACTTATTTTTAATTTGTCACTATGTAGCATCTAAAGTGTTAGACATAATATTCATTCTT
>VMDR010035945.1:0-10622 GCA_007922815.1 Macrotus californicus | reverse complement strand
AATCAAGGATCATCCAGGTAAACCATTTTAATTATGTACAGTATAAAGTACCTACAATTAATCTTTTTAAAAAATCTGTCTGATGGTTTAATAACCTTTGTGAACTTGTTGAAATCAGATCATGCATCAGGTCCTTTTAAAGGAAATGTCCCTTCCATATCGAGAGTTACAAGCTCTAGCTTTGCCTTTAAGAGGACTCACAGCCACCAGAAACTTTCCTATACAATCTCTGTCAAAATCTGCTTGAGCAACGAATCAAGCTTAGCCATCTATTATACCTTCCTCTACACATTTCAAATAAAATTTGTGTAGTTATAACTTCTTTATTTTTTAAGTGAGTCCTGAGATTATCTTTCTTAAATCCTGCTTTTAGTACTCTTCTAAAGGGACTTACCTTCCATCCTCATCAGCCTATCAAGATCTGTATTTTTCAGGGGTGTTATTTTCTTATTATTTTTGTCTATGTCTTGCCTCTGTATTAATTACAATGAGCAGCTATTCTGTAGTAACAAACAATCTAAATTTTAGTGACAAAACTAGAAATGTGTATTTTCCCTTCTTATGTTACACATCCATTGTATTTGGGCAGAAAGATCTGCTCACTATAATAATTCAAGAATCTAGAATGACAAATCAGGCTCTGTCTTGAATGCTGCTGGTTACAGTACCAAACAGAAAATGAGAGCCCTGGAATGTCTTGCAGAGGCAAATAAATACTCAACCCACAGAGACACTAATCATTTCTACTCAAAATTCCTTGTTTAGAAACAGTCCTTTAAGCTCAACTGCTCACAGGTCTGAGGAGTGGTGAATAAATACAATCTTAGGACAAGCCTGAAAATAGCTTGAAATGTTGAGGGATAGAGAGAGAGCAGTGCTGGTATTAATTTATACCAGAATATCTTTTCACGACTGCAGTGCATGCAAGCATCAACTTGGGGAAAAGTTAAATTGCTTAGAAAAGACACAGACTACTCAAGACATGCACATTTTTAATTTAGTAAATTATTTATAAATCATCTATGTCTTTATTCTGTACTTATGAATTTTCCAATTCTTAAGAAAGATTATTACCTTTAATAAGAAGATGTTTGAATTGTGTACAATATATCCTTAGATTTTTAGGTGAAAATATACCACAAGAGTACTGTTTTTGGTTTAAATAAGAGTATCAACATAATTTGTCCTATAGAAGAATCACACTCTTTAGTGGAATATGAATTGTGGGCAGGAAAATAATATGGTTAGGAAATCAAGTTAAAGGGGAAAGTCCAAAGGAAAATAAGAGAAACCCAGAGGAACTTGTTTGTCTAATAAACAAGGGTGCCCTGTGAAAATAAGAGATCATTAGATCAAGCTTTGACAAAAGAAACAAAAAGGAAAAAGAGGAACGGTTAGTTTTGTCACTAATATAAACCACGCACTGACATTCCACTTTAAAGTCTGTTATTAGCTTATTTATAGTACATTTTTATGGGCCAGCAATTATATTCTCACCATGTTTCTTCAAAATATATCATAAATTTGGTACGATAGGGTTATTTGAGACTTACAATATATCACCACACTGAAAAAGAGCAGGTCATGGACAGATTCAAGATGAATTTCTGGCTCTCTCCATTTTCACCTACCTACCTACCCAAAGCCTTATTGAGGAAAGGCTCCATGTACTGAGTCTCTGAATATGTGTGTATCTAATATAGGCAGCACATAAAACACAAAATTTCACATTATGATATACCTATCATCCTGTAGATAGACTTTTGTTGTATGTACAACATGAAGCTCTTTATGTAGAAATTGAAGAAATGGTGAAGAAAGAAGAAAAAATAAAGTTCAGTGTTTTCACATCAACCCATCCCTGCAATCACTAACCGTAATGGAGACTCATGCTTCCAATTATTTTGATAAATCTACTTTACCTTTATAACCATAGCAACATTATCTCCCACAACAGGGAAGAATTTCCATTTTCATGCCTGTAAGGGTAAGGATGATGAAGTGGTGAGAAAGGAGAGCTGTTTTCTCAGCTTTGATCTTGACAGTGCCAGGCAGAATCTACTAGAAAGTGGATGTAAATAATGCTATGCTATCATCACTGCTGATCTGGGAATTAAAAGTGCAATACTTGTTGCTCCCTTGGCCTCCCTTTAGAATAATAGATTTGGCTTTTTTAAAGCCAAAGAAACCTTAGTTGCAAATACCATAGGACATTTTCCTGTAGAAATCTGCTTAATATTAAGGCATAGGATTCTGTTTATATAAGAGCAATAGGTTATCTTCAACAAAAAATTAAATTACCTTATGGAGCTTTAATCGAAAATCTATTTTATTTTTCATCTAATTGTTTTGTTTTGCAGTTGAGTAACTGCACTGTAAAATCTATAATAAGACGCTAGAGAAACGGCAGGAAGACTTGCACACTAATGTGCACACACACCCCTGATCGGTCTGGCGCGATAAACACATGGAATTCTTAATGTAGGACATTTTACTTTCAAAGAGATTTCTTGCAAAGGGTGGGTAAAGGGAAACTACAAGTTCTAGTCATTGTGCAGTGCCTTGAGCCTTCTGCCCTAATCCTGTGGAAAACATAGACCTGAACGGGGTCAGCAGCCTCCAGGAGAACAAGGGACTTTGGTTGAGGAAGAGAGCCAAGTGGAGCCAATGTCTTTGGAAGGGAGGCAGAGAATAATGCCCTGAGCTCATTGTTTTCCTATAACATTGTCAACTTTTGCCAGCAGCCACAATTCCCTGCCCTCAACCTTGGCCCAACCTACAGAGTGCAAGAGAACCCAATTGATACCTGCTGGACATACACACAAGCAAACACACATAACACATACAAATGTACACAATCAATTTCTCTCTCTTTCTCTCTCAAATTATCTATTAGTGGCAGTGAGCTCTGGTGTAATAAGAGTGTGAATTTGGATAAGTCACCAAATTTCTCTAAGTCTCTAGTTTCCACAGACATAAATAGAAATTACACCCAATTCACAGAAATTTTGAGGCTTTAATGACAGATGCCTATACATGAGATTTACCTAGAATATAAATTGTAACAGTTTACATTGAAACATTTATAGTGAATGACAAGTGACCACAGGAAAAAAAAAAACACATCCAGTGAAGCACTTCATCTTCCTCTGTGCTCCCTAGATCAATGAACACAGTATGTAGCTGCTGAATGAGCTCATCATTCATTACATTTTAAACTTAGAATACCTGCACTGCTTTTCTCTCTTAGTCTTCAGTGTTTTTGAAGGCTAGTGCTAAAACTCATTCTGGTTACCTACATTTGGCAAGTTCTTTTCATTATATCACTACTGTGTGTTGAATAATCTGAGAAGGCAGAGATAACAGCCATGCACTGAGAATGTGGAGATAGACTATGACTCTGACTTTAAGAAATTCAGGGACTAGCCTGGCTGGTGTGGCTCAGTGGCTTGAGCACTGCCCTGTGAACTGAAAGACTGCCGGTTCAATTCCCAATCAGGGCACATTTCTGGGCTGCAGGTCAGGTCCCAGGTTGGGGACATGTAAGAGGCAACCAATCAATGTTACTTTTGCACATCAATGTTTCTTTCCCTCTCTTTCTCCCTTCCCCTCTCTCTAAAAATAAACAAATAAAGTCTTTAAAAAGATAAATTCAGAGACTAGTGAAGGAGACAAACAAATAATAGACTCTTACAACTCAGTGACTAGGCTCTGGAGTACGGACAATGAGTAGTTTTGTTAAAGAACACTGGAGTTAGACTGCTTGGTGTTGCTTCCTTACCGAAACTGAAGCTCTAAGATTTGGGGGTAAATTACTTGACTATTCTGTGCTTTATTTTTCCTCTCTAAAATGGGAATATTGAATGTCCAGTTTACAGTTACTATTATTATTATTACTACTGCTTTTACTGTTGCATGATGGTGCTGGTAATGATGGCAATGACAGTGGCAAAATATGGTGTGGGGAGCAGGGTGTTGTGGGGAGACTCTGAGGAAAACAGAGGCATAATAATTGGTGCTACATTTTAGAGACACACCTTTAACAAAATGTGCCTGAGCAGATTTGATGTGACTGAAGAAATGTAACAATAGAGGTGTGGGAAGCATAGGGCAGAGTTGATAAGTCAAATCATGGGAACTGGAGAGAAAAGAGAGAAATTCAGGACCTCATATTTATATTTTTCACAACAATGTGACTGGTAGTTTTACGAGAAAGGGGACCACAGGACAGGTGTTTAATTTAAAGTCCAGTTGGGATCAGTTTAGTAGTTTTGAGGTACCTAATATAGTGAGATATTGGGTAGTTTTGTGGCTTCACATGTGTGGGCATCTAGAAAGGGATCAGGGTAACATTAAACTGTGCTGGAACTTTGGTGAACACTACATTGAGAAGCTAAGGTATGATACTGAGAAGGAATTATTAGAGACAGAGATAAAACAAGGGAAGGCTTCAAGACTTCCTAAAAGAAGTGAGTGGATAAGATTATCAAAGGAATTAAGATACAGAGAGAAGTGTACTCCCACGGGTCAGGAGTATGTCAACTCCAAGCCAGAAATTGAGTTTTCCCATTGCCAGGGAGAAAGGCATCAGGGAGAATATCCTCTTCTTGTGAGGATGTCTCCTAGACCTCCAGAGGCATGGTGGAATGTTTCAGGATGGGTCATCACAGATTGCTTTTATTTGATGCTAATCTAGCTCAAGAAAACCAATTCTTGATCTCACACTTGAAGTAGTAACAATGAAATGCTCTAATGACTTGTGTTGTTTTATTGACATGATTAAAGAAAAACAAACAAAACAAAATCTGTTTATTTATAACACACTCTCTTGATGTAATTACTTATTACATCCATTACCAATATGGAAGCCTAAGCACAGAAAATTTAAGTTACATATCAAAAATCACATAGTGAGGGATGGAGCCAGAACATAAACTCAAGTATAACTAACTATAGTTATCAAAGTATGGTATGCTATGCTGCTATGTTAAAAAAAATTCAATAAATTGTTATTATTGTTTTTATTTATATTATTATTTTTGTTTTTAACAATATGATACCTGATATAGGTATAAAGTATCTGAACAGTTCACTGTTAATTTAAAAAATTAATCGTGCAAAATGAAATAAGTCAGAGAAATACAAATACCAAATGATTTCACTTATATATTGGATCTAAAAACAAAAATAAGCAAACAGGAAAACAGAAACCAAGCCATGAATACAGAGAGCATTTTGATGGTTGCAGATAGGAAGGGGGTTTAGGGAGACGGGTAAAAAAGGAGAGGGGATTAAGATACACAAAGTGTAAGTTATAAAAGTGACATGGGCGTGTAAACACAACACAGGGAACAGGATCAGTAACAGTGTAACAGCTGTGCGTGGTGTCAGACGGGCACGAGACTTACTGGCGCGATCATTTCATAACTTACATAAATGCCTAATTGCTATGTTGTACACTTGAAACTAATATAATATTATATGTAAACTGTAATTAAAAATTAATAGTATACAGTATTAGCATTATTTTATATACTTTAGAGAAAGTTTTCATGTAATTTCTGAAAGGATGACCAAGCAGATTCCACTAGACTTACATGGTGATGTCAGGTGATGATCCCCAAATGAAACATTCAGGAAGAAATGCTGTGGCTGTGTGTGAAGGGCAATGCTGCATAACACATGTTCTGCCCTGGAGTCTCCGCCTAGTACAAGGTGCAGTTGTGGGCCCCCTGGGATGGACAAGCACGCAAATGTTGGTAATTCAGTCTAGTTTAAGTTTAAATTTCAGATCTCATCAAGTTCTAGGATTTTAATTTCACGATTTTCTAAGAAGAAAATGTCTAACTGAGATATTTGACACATAAGAAAACAGATATTTTGGTAAAGGGATGACAAATATAACAAGTAATCCAGCATATACTATTATATCTTTAGTCAGATGCTTTATATTTACTGAAGTGTATGAAAGACATTTGTTGATGTAGCTTACTAGGGCCCGCTTGCCTTATCCACACATCCTCTCTGTGTCCCGATGTATGTTTGTTCCACATAGATTTTCTGAAAACCAAAATCCAGGATTTTTATTAGTTCATTTATTTGTTCATTTGTTGAATGCCCGCTTTATGCCAGGAAATACGAGTTACTAGACACAGATAACAGCAATTACTTGACCCACAAATGTGCTTTTGAAACACTAGAGATAAGTCCGTGTTAATGGTTTGTAGCAGGGAATGTAGGGATGACTGATACCTTTTACTTAGTAGTTCAACTCCCTGTACCATGCCCTTGGATGACATAAAGAACTTTTTGTCCTGTTGAGTCCAGACATAGCCTTAGAACTGTTCGCAAAACAATGCCCCAAGCAGTCATTGTCAATTGATTAGAGTTGTCACATGAGATGAAATCTATTTGTCATTATTAGGCAGATGAATGGTATTACCCTGTTGGAGAGAAAGTAGGCAGAATGTAGCAATGGCTCATCCTGAAAGCAATATTAAACTGATGTGACAGTAAACGGAATAAAGTACAAACCTTGAGATGTAAGTTTTATTTGATTTTTACCTTTCAAGTGATTGATTAATTTCCCAGTGATCTTGTTAAATACTCTGTGAACCGTTTAACTGGTTTAGATATAGTTACAGCCCCCAATGCTGAACTCAGATTTGTTGTGGTTATTGTTTTTTAAGGGTTCTTTTATTGTTATGTTTGGGGTATTTTTGTTTGTTTGCTTTTTATTTTGTTGCTATTGTTCTTTTTCACATTGCAAGGATTATAGACCAAGTGTTCAATAAGTGGAAATAAATTTAAAGCTGTAAGGGAAGATGCCCTTTTTAATGGTTGCAGAAGAAAGGTAAACATGGCCAGTGTCGCTTCCTGCACATAAAGAGATGTTAGTGAGTGCAGCTATATTCAGGATGTATGATCCTAGGGGCACTCATCTGCCAAAGCACGTATCTGTAACCAGACAACAGAAAAAGAGGTTTGCTCATGGTGTCTGACCATCACTGTGGTTATGGATATTCCATTACGTTCCTCTCAATCTTGTATTACGACCATCAATGTGCATTGAATTAATTAGCGTACTGCAATTCTTGAGCATATCAGATGTACACGTGTGTTTTTCTTTGTTTTCCTGATAGAAACATATGAGCTATTTTAATCCATATGGTGTTAAGTAAAACAGGGTGAAACAGACGCAATGCTTATAGAATAATTGACCATGAGAATAATTGACCTTGAGATTTTAAGCCGATCATTAAAAATGCATTGGACCTCCCTAGCTCATGGCAATTGGGAAAATGGGTCCAGGAAATGTTATTTACAATGTAAAGTACTGAGAAACAGATTAAAAGTCATCTGAGTTTCATAAAAGACACATTGGGAAGAAAGTTCCTGTGGGGTGTATGTCATTTTAAGAGTAGGGGATACAAGGGTAATATGAACACATAAAATGTAATTTATGGACAAACCTTCTTGAATCTCATTGACCCAGATCAATTAGATTTGTCCATCCCTGAACCAGTCTGTGACACGGGTCACCTGCCACGAGTCATTTAGATTAATTACGGACAGAATGGGAACGTTGGGAAGTCAGTCACAATGTCCACTGCCATGCAGAGTTAAAAACTCAGACTCTCTGCTACTGAGAGGGTTAAACCTAGGTCAGAAATAAGTTTTCTTTGTTGGAGACACAAAAATTTCTTAGGGGGAGACCATGACTAGGTAATATTTTGAGATTTTTAAAATCAAATTATACTAATTTTGTTAATGGTCTTTCTCTACTGGAAAGATATGGTACAAATATACTGTACTTAGTTGATTACCACTCTGTGAATTATAAACTAGAGTTCTTTTTTTATTTAACATCTTAATGATATTCACAAGCCATTTTGACCGTTTAGTTAAATGAGACTCTCCAAACATGGTAATAATTAAAGTGTGGCAGATTAAAGACAGCCACCGATATTTTGATGCTGCACTCATACAGAAGGGCGGTTTATGCCCTGCTCCCTTGTCTTGATGCTGAGAGGTCTCTGTGACTGTTCTGAGCAGTCAGACTCAGCAGAAATGGTGCAGTGCCAGTTCTCGGGTCCAGGCCTTCAGAGACTGGCAGCTTCCTCTCTTAGAAGGCTCACAGTGAGAATAACCCCTGTCAGAACACAGCTGCCATGCTGGAAGCCTCCTTGGCCACATGGAAAGATGACATATTGGTGCTCCAATAATCAGACCCAGATAAGAACCTAGCCAAAATCCAAGCATCAACTGCCAGTCATGTAAGAGATATTTTACACTTCCATCTCAGACTTAAAGTGACTTAAAATGACTGCAGAACCAGAGCACATCTTTCTCTAACTGCATGACAGACCCCAAGTAAGAGCTGCCCAGTTTAGCTGAGTCATCTTACAGAACTATGTGAGATAACAAATTATTATTGTAAGGTGCTGTGTCCTGCATTTTTTAAAATTATACAATAGGAGAAGGCTAGAACTTTAGCTAACGTTTCATTAAATCAAATTTGTTCTTTCCTCGACTTTAGATAAGCAGAATAATATCTATATTTAATAATATTGTGATAATTATTGCAATATTGATATTCTAGTAATTAGAACTGCAAAATGATAATGAAATAGGAGCATATTCTTATTTAGATACTAAAAAGGACATTGAAGAGATGAAGAGAAATGACTGCCAGATTCTGCCTCCCTCTTGCCTTTTCCCCTCCCCCAAACACACAGATATACTCAGCCAGGAAACTAAAGGCAATGGAATGTAACTGGCACTGGTAATGCTGATATATTCTTTCTTGTGCCAAAACAGTCTCTTGGCTATATCCACAGCACTGTTGCCCAAACAGAGGATCTTCTGTTTTAGGGCTGAGCATGGCAAGGATTCCAGTCTTTTGCCTTCTTCTTTTACCATTTAAATTAGTAGAAAACATTTCCATATTTTGCTTTCTAAAGAATTTTGCATGAAAGGAAATCCTACCTGTATTTACAACTTATGAGAGATAATTGATTCTTGAAATGCTTGCTGCAATTGACAGTTATATATCATTCTAGAACACTATCTTTGATTGCCATGGGCTTCTTTCTGAAATGCTCATTGTTTTCATTAATGCCTTCACCCTTTGGGGCCTTGTTTTCTTCTCAATGGTGTTTAGAACACTAATGCATCGTGTGCTAAAATCATAGCCCTTGGTGCTCAGAAGCATAAAGCAGAAATAACAGGCTGAGTCAGTAGCGATTTTGGAAAACACAGTCTGCTTAGACAGAAGTCTAGGAGAGAAAATTGGCAAGGGATGAAGAAATCAGACAGCTTCATGGAGAGTGTCTCAGTGGGAAAACCACCGAGGAAACACATAAGAGTTGAAAGCAGATGATGGCAGGGTCTATTTTTCCATGGAGATATTTGAGAGGAAGTTTGATGCCTGTCTGTGTGGAGTACTCTAAATGAAGTCTGCCTAGATGTGGAAGGATATGCTTCATCTTTGGAGATCCCTCTTAGCTCTATTATTTTCTGAATTGTGAACCAAGTAATTTTTCTCCTGCAATTCTGCTAGCAAGAATCTAAAATACATTCTATTCACACAGGCTAATGAAAATTAGACTTGTATCTGGTTCATTTTTGTTGAAGCTTCATCTATATTTACTAATAGATGTTATTCAATGCCTGTCACATCTAATTTTAATTTTACTTCAATTCAAATCCACTGAACAGGAATTTCAGTCAACTTGAAGTAAATTGACATAAACACAAAGGAGGAAAAGGAAATAGAATAGCCCTGATAATATTAACATATTCTATTACTAGCTTCAAATTTGGCTAGGTATGTCCAGAGAGAGTAGGCAAAAGGAAAATTTAATAGGAACTATAACTCAAATCTTATACTTTTACAGTGCAGATTACTTTTATTTGGTGTAAAATGTTCAATGTTGTCAATTACATGGGACTTTGAGTAACATAATAGGTAATATATTTTTATCAGTTTATATTAAATGCAGAAACAATTTTTATACTTTTATAGAACTGAATAAAAGGAATTCTGAGGTGAGAGAAATGGCATGGATTTGGCTTCAGATAAAACTATATTTGGATTTTGGCTGTCTTACTTTCTACTTGTTTGAACTTGATTAAGTGACATTTCTTAATGTATGGAAATGATTATTTTACTATAATCTTGTTCCTCTTCATCACTAGTACTATAACTTCTACTTTATATTTAGTGCAAAGCCTATGACTATGAACAAAGATTTTGGGATTTTCATGAATAAATACTTTGAATTTTTAATAAGCAGAGATTGAGAATCTAATTTTTGCCATAACCAGTGTGGCTGAGTTGGGCAACATCACACAAAGCTGAAGGTCGCCAGTTCGATTCCCAGTCAGGGCACATGCCTAGGTTGTGGGTTTGGTCCATTGTTGGGGCTTCTTTTTCTCCCACATTGATGTTTTTCTTCTCTTCTTTCTCCCTCCCTACCACTCGAAAATATATATAAATAAAATCTTTTTTAAAATCTCATATTTAATTTTAAACGAAATTGAGTTGTCATATTCATTATTCTTAATTATTCACAGTCACTTCTTCAGAGTCATCAAAGTGTAACATAATCAATTTTGTA
>VMDR010035944.1:0-10622 GCA_007922815.1 Macrotus californicus | reverse complement strand
AAAGAGCAAGAGAGTAGACATAATCATATCAATATCACATTAAATGTAAGTGGTCTGAACATTGCAACTAAAAGAGGTGAATAAAAAGCAAGACCCAATTTTATTCTGCCTATGGAAAACTGCATCACACACACACACACACACACACACACACACACACACACATAAAGGTCAAAGATATGTCATGCAACACTAATTATAAGAAAGCTGAGTGCTACATTAATATCAGAAGAAAATAGACCTTCAGACAAGGTATACTACAGAGAAAAAGAAGCATTTCAAAATGATGAAAGGTCAATTTATCAAGTATCAAGAAGATTTAACAATCTTAAATGCCTATTTATCCAAAGAAAATTACCAGGGACAAAGAGGGACATTATGCAATGATAAAGGGGTCGATCCACCAGGAAGACATAGCTCATCTTAACTATGTAAATACCAAACAACAAAACTTCAAAATACGGGAAACAAAAACTGACATAACTGAAAAGTAAAATAGACAGATCCACCATTATAGCTGCAGACTTCAACAGTTTCACAACATCTGAGAGAACTACTAACAAGTCTATAGAAGTGAA
Source organism: Macrotus californicus (assembly GCA_007922815.1). Lineage (NCBI taxonomy): Eukaryota > Metazoa > Chordata > Mammalia > Chiroptera > Phyllostomidae > Macrotus > Macrotus californicus. The sequence goes on along the minus strand of VMDR010035944.1, from coordinate 10,044 downwards.
CAATAATTGATAAAACTCTTTTCAAAGAAGTGATAGAATTACTAACAAGAATAAAGAAATGAACACCACCACTAACTAACAGGGCCTAATTGATACTTACAGAGCATTCCTCCCAAAAGCACATATTCTGATCACATCCAGGGTCAGAAAACAAAGCTCAACAAATTTAAAAGAATGGAAATCACACGGAATATATGCTTTGACGATCTTAGAATTAAAACAAAAATCAGAAAGATAACAGAAAAGTCTCTAAATTCTTGAAAATAAAGCAACACAGTGCTAAATTATCCATGGCTCAAAGAAAATTTAAAAATACATGGAGCTGAATGAAAGTAAAAATACAACATATGAAAATGTATGGAACACAATTAAAGCGGTCCTGAGAGGTAGATGTATAGCACTAAGGATAAGAGAAAAGATCTCAAATGAACAAGCTATGATCCTCCTCAAGGAACTAGGAAAAGAAGAGCAAAATAAACTCAAAGCAAGCAGAAGCAAAGAAATAATAAATGCAAGTGCAGGAACCAGTGAAATGGAGCTCCTTACACATATACCCAAGAGAAATGAAAATATTTGTTGGTACGAAGACTTGCAGCACATAACCAAACATTTAAAACCCAATCTGGGTAATTTATCATATTAACAAGGAAAATTGAAAAGTTATATGGTCATTTCAGTGGGTGCAAAAAAGCACTTGGCAAAATTTAACACTCATTCATGGTTTTAAAAAAAACTCTCAACAAACTACAAATAAAGGGAATTTCCTCAATCTGTATCTATGGAAACTTAATGGTGGAAGACTAACTACTTTCCCTTAGAAAAGACTAGAAACAGAATGTCCACTCTCACCATTTCTATTTGATTTTGCTCTGGAAGTTCTAACCAACTGCAACAGGGCAAGTAAAAGAAATAAAAGTGGATTGAGTGCCGGCCTGTGAACCAATGGGTTGCCGGTTGGATTCCCAGTCAGGGCACACGCGTGGGTTGTGGGCCAGGTCCCAGTTGGGGCACATGAGAGGCAATTACATACTGATGTTTCTCTCCCTTTCTTTCTCCCTCCTGTCCAATCTCTCTAAAAATAAAATAAGTAAAACTTTTTTAAAAAGAAGTAAAAGAAATACAGATTGGAAAGGAAGAAATAAAAGCCTTTTTTTTTTGCAGAAAATATATTTATGTAGAGAATTCTAAAAAACTAACCTTATTAGTACTCATATGTCAATTTACTAAGGGCCCAGAATAGAAGATCAATATAACCAATGTCACCCCAGTAAGTTCAATTAAAAAATGAATTGTGCCCTGGCTGGTGTAGCTCAGTGGATTGAGCCCAGGCTGCGAATCAAAGGGCTGCCGGTTCAATTCCCAGTCAGGGCACATGCCTTGGTTGCAGGCCAGGTCCCCTAGTTGGGGCCACGTGAGAGGCAACCACACATTGATGTTTCTCTCCCTCTCTTTCTCCCCCTGTTCTCCCTCTCTAAAACTAAATAAAATTTAAAAAAATGAATTGTATTTTTATATACTTGCAATGATCAATTAGAAAATAAAAATTTTAAATGCTATTTAGAATAGTAGAAAACATTAAATAATAAGCAGTGAATTTATCAAAACATAAAATCTGCACACTGAAAACCACAAAACATTGCTTAGAGAAATTTTAAAAAATACCTAAATAAATTAAGAGATATGTCATGTTCATGGATTGAAAAATTCAGGAATATTATTAATTTTTCCTAAATTGAACTTACAGATTCAATGTACCCCTAATCAATATCCAGAAGTCTTTTTTGTTCTTAAAGACAGTGACAGCATGATACCAAGATTTATATAAAAATCAAAGCATCTAGAATGATAAAATAACCTTGGAAAAGGAAAACAAAGATAGAACTAATACTACCTGATTTCAAGACTTTATTACAATACCACAAATATATATGCATTTGGACAGAAATCCCATAAAAAGACATGTACTTATGGTCAAATGATTTTTGAGGAAGGTGTCATGGTTTCCTAATGGGAAGCATAATCATCTCAGCAAATTTTTCCAAAGCCACAACTTGATATCCCCTTGAAAATATAAACCTTCACATCATACACAAAGCATCAACTCAAAATGGATCATATACCAAATTATAAATGGTAAAATTATAAAAATTCTAAAAAAAAGGAGAAAATATTTGCCTCATTAAATAGGACATAAATAAAAACTATAAAAGGAGAAATGAATAAATTGGGCTTTATCAAACTTACAACTTCTGCTCTTTGAAAGACACTGCTAAGAAAAAAGCCAAGCCAGTCTTTAAGACAAGTTCTAATACTCACAAAACATACATGTGACATTCACATCTACAATGTATTTTAAAACTGTCATAAATCAATTTATTAGACAAATAACTCAAAGATGAATAAAAGATCTCAACAGACTTCAAGAAAAAGATATACAAATAGCAAATAAGCACATGAAAAGATGTTCAATATCTTCAGTCAACAACAAAGCACAAATTAAAATCCCAATGAAATAGTAACTACACACCCTTAGAATGGTCAAAATTAAAAGTTTAGCAACAAGAAGCATTTGAGGAGGATGTGGATCAAATGAAACTCTCATGCACTGCTGATGGAAATGTTAAGTGATATTACCACTTTAAAAATGTTTTGCAGCTTCTTATAAAGCTAAATATATACTTTTCATATTATATGACAGCAATTGTGCTTTTAGGTGTTTAACCAAGAACTAAAAAATCTATGCCCACAAAAAAACTTCTACACAAATGTTCATATTGCCTTAATTCAGAATAACACCAAACTGGGAACATCCCAAATATCTACCAACAGGTGAATGGATAAACAAATTGCGATACATTGATACAAAGCAACACCACTCAGCACCAGAAAGAAATAAGCTACTAATACATGCAACAATGTGAGTGAATTTTCAAAAATATGTTGAGCAAAAGAAGGCAAACACAAAAGAGTACGTGTTGTACGATTCCATTTAGATGAAATTCTGGAAAAGTCAAAACTAACTTATAGTGACAGGAAACAGGTCAGTAGCTGCCTGGAGGGATGTGGGGAATTGATTGCGAAGGGCATGAGAGAACTTTTGAAGGTTATAGAAATGTTCTGGGAGGGAGGTGGGGAGGGCTGGGGTGGTGGGGAGAGGTGGAGGGAAAAGGCAGAAAACTGTACTTGAACAACAATAAAAAAAGTTAAAAAAAATAAATATATTTAACCTAAAAAAAAGAAATGTTCTGTATTTTGACTATAGTGGTGGTTACAAAGTGCAAACATTTGTCAAAATTCATTGAGTTGTATAATTTTATGTATTTTATTATATATAAATTATACTGCAATAAAACTGATTAAAATGTTTCAAAAAGCAAACTGCAAAAAGTACATACAGGTATTCCTCTCTTTGCGTGGTAGTGCAGGGCTGTAAAAATGACTGTGCAAGCTGGGACCACAAAGTCATCTTAATAGTGGGGGGAAATTATGATTGTGTCATGACCTTTGAAATTTTTATGAAAACAAAAAAAATCTCATAGTAAGTGAAAAACAATAAAATATTTATTTAGTACATTGGAATCTGAAATATCAGAACCACTGAGAGTTAAAGAATTTAAGATGGTGGTGCAGGTAAACATGCTCGCCTCTTCACACAACCACATCAAAATTACAACTAAAATATAGAACAACCATCATTCAGACCCATCAGAAACTGAGTTGAATGGAAGTCCTACAACTACAGAATTAAAGTAGAAACCACATTGAGACTGGTAGGAGGGGTGGAGATGCAGAAAGAGCCAGTCCTACATGTACATGTGGTGGATCAGATAAAAATCAGGAGAGATATTTCAGGAGTGAGGGGTCCCAAGCCCACACCAGGCCCCCCATCCCAGGGTTCCAGTGCCAGGAAGATAAGTCTCTATAACTTCTGGCTGTAAAAACCAGTGGGGATTGAGGCTGTGGAAGACGAAAATTGCTGGAATCCCAGGCAATTCCTCTTAAAGGGTCTGCACACAAACTTACTTGGACTCACTCCCTCTGAGCTCCAGCACCGGGGAAGGAAATTGAAAGGCATCAGAGACATAGAGGGAGGAATTGAATTGTCTGGCATCAGAGCAAGAGTTTCAGGGCATCTGTTTCCCAGACAGAAGTGCTGGCAGAGGCCATTGTTCTTCTTCTGAGCCCTACACCCAACAGAGATAGCAGGTGGGGGCCATATCTGAGACTTCTTCAGCCTGGCTTACACTGTTTGCCCCACTCTAGTGATTCCATGAGGCCCTGCCCCACCCAACTTTTAGGCCCACCTAAGCTGTTTCCAGTGGCTTTTCCATACAAAGGGTCTTTCTTGGCACATGCTTCAGATTTTCCTAAATTCTCTCACAAGCAGTATCAGGCTTCATCAAGTCCTGTCCCCCTAGCTAAGTGGCTCCAGGCCCAGCACTAGCAGCAGCCAGCCTTGGTTCACAGCTTGGCCTCTCCTGGGCACCTCCACACCCAGCCGTCTGCACATCACTTTGTAGCTCACGGTCACGCTGTGTGACCCCGAACAGAACACAGGCAGTGGCTGACCTTGGATGTGCCAACAGCAATCAAGGCTCAACTACAAGAGGAGGGTGTATATAGTCCACACGTGGGCACACCTTGAGTACCCAGCTGGGATCATAGGGGAGGCTCTGCTACTGGACTGTACATGACACCTACTACATTAACCCAGTCTATCAAGCCTGAGAGACATAGTAGCTCTTCCTAATACATAGAAATAAACACAGATAGGCTGCCAAAATGAAGAGATAAGGAAACTTGGCCCAAATGAAAGAACAGAACAAAACTCCAGAAAAAGAACTAAACAAAATGGAGAAAAGCAATTTATCAGAGGCAGAATTCATAACACTGGTTATAAGGACACTCAAGGAAATTAGTGAAGACCTCAGCAGCATAAAAAAGATCCAATCAGAAATGAAGGCTACACTAATCGAAACAAAGGACAATTTACAGGGAATCAATAGTAGAGTGGATGAAGTAGAGTTTAGAAGTAAAAATTATTTACTCTTTGACCCAGCAATTTCACTTCTGGGAATTCATCCCAAAGATACACTGCATACGTGTAAAATAATGTAGGTACAAGGCTATTGAATGCAGTTGTTTCTAATAATCAACAATTGGAAACAATCCAAGGATTGATTTATTAACCAGGAGACTGATTAATATTACAGTGGAATACTGAGCAGCTTTTTAAAACACAGCTTTCTTATGTATTAATATGGAGAGGTTTTTAAAGGCTATATTGTAGAGCAAGGAAAGCAAGATATAGAACAGTATATATCTTTTTTTGGTGAGAAAAGTGGGAAAATAAAAAACATATATCTATATTTGCCCATATTTGCATAAAAGTTACTTAAGAAACTAATAGAATGTTTACATATAGGAAGTAGGAGGAAACAAAGGTGGAATAGGAGTTGGACAGGAATGGAGATGAGATTATATATATATCTATTATATTGTTCTGATTTTTGAATCATGTAAATGGGTTGCTTCCTATCCTAAAATGAAATAAATAAAAGTACTAAGATTGAGGCAGATGGCAGACCTATAAGAACTCAAATGAAAAGATGTCCTGAGATATTATTAACTGGGAAAAGTAAGTTGAAGAACAGTATATATACTATAAAATGATCCTTGTTGTAAAAAGATGCACAAACATTTACATATACAAAAATGCTTGGAATAATCAGATATCAACAGCAGTGACCTCTTGGGGATGAGTCTGGAGGAAAGATGAGGGTGTAGGAGGAAATCTGATGTTTTATTTTCTTAAATCCCTTTATAAATTGAAGTATTGTTTTCATACAGTGAATTCAATGAGTTTTTGGCAAATGTATACATCCATATTATCTACCTCTCTATCAAAATATAGAAAATTTTTATCCCCCGCCTTGGGAAAAAGAAATTCTACCATTATTTGGTTGATATGGTAGAAATTGTACCATACTATCAGTTTCAAGTTAAAGTCCTTAATTACTGTTAATTCATTCAAGAAATATTTATTTAGAGCTTAACAATATCAAGCACTGTTCCAGGCCTTAAAAATACAGCATGAAAAAATTAACTAATCTTTGCCATCAAGAAGTTTATATTCTTGTTGGGTAGACAGACCTAACACATTGATGAAAAAGCGAGTATGTATCAGATGAAAGTCATAAAACAAAAAGTAGTGTCTTTTTAATATGGTTACTGAGGACTCTATAGGAATGTATGGGTACATGAGGGGGGACCCGAAAAAAAACCAGAATTATTGGGCAGACCCCTTGTAGTACAGGTTTCTCCAGCTGTGTGCCAGTCGGCATTGTTGTGAGAGGTTGAGTTCAGCTTAAGCAAATTTGTTTTGAAGATTCTTTCAATGCGTTGCCGATTTCATGATGGGTGGTTTATGAGCACACCTGCCCAAACTGTGCTGAGTGTTTAGCAGTTTTTGACCAAAAATGGCATGATCCCTCATGTCCCAACCTCCCTATTCTCCCGATCTTGCCCCGAGGGACTGGTTTTTGTTTCCCTGGATGAAAAAACTCCTCAAAAGAAGACATCTTGCTGATGTGGTAGAGGTGAAACAAAAAATGAAGAAGCACAAAAGGCATCAAAATCAGCAAGTTCAAAAACTGTTTTGAGCAGTGGAAAAAAACATCTTGATAGGTGTGTTGCATCAAGAGTCATTGAAGGTAACTGAAGTTTAAACATGTAAGAATAAATACATAAATTTTTATAAATAAGTTCTTAGGTTTTTGGGTCCCCACTCTTACAATCTTCCAACAATTTTATTATTATTGTTACATATCTTTTATCCTAAATATCCCTTATCTAAAATTTTACTGTTTGGAAGCCAAAAACAGATGGAAGAAAAACTGAGCTTACATTTTCCCATAGAAAACATGCAATCAAATAAAAGAAAATTAAATAGCAACGAATTAAAACAGCTTGATAAACTTTAACTCAAACAGAATTCCAGAAGCAAAAAAAGAACTAGGCACCAGGACCAGTCTGAAGAGTGGGGTGAGTATGAATTAGATACAGTGAGGTTCTCCGTGTTTCTAATACTGAAAAAGAGATCAGGAAGAAAAATAAAACACAGGTAGCTCTGCCACAAACCCCAAAACATACCAGTGTAGAGTCATCAGGAAGCTTATCATAATCAGCCTGGTAAGGATCTACCCATCTGAATAGATTATCACAATGAAAGAGATCAAAGGAAAAGAATGCTAACCATATGCCCAACCACATTCTCAATATCTGTACTTGGATGTTTCAAAGAGTCTCAAACTTAACATGTTCACAACTCAACTCTTGATTTCTCTGAAATTTATCCTTCACTAGGTCTTCTCCATCCTATAAAATGGTACCTTAGGCCATCCAGTTCCTCAATTCAGAAATCTGGAAATGACTAAATTTTTCCTCTCTTTTATCCATTGTATCTGTTCAGTCAATGATATTTTACTGAGGATCTACCACTTACCAGGCAACGATCTTGAGGAATATAATAAATGACACTGAGGAATATAATAAACAAAAGAGTCACTGCCCTCATGGAGTTTACATTTCAGCCATCCCATCATTGACTTGCTGAATCTATTTCTTAAATATATCTCCAATCTTTCCATTTATTCCTATATCCAATGTCTTCCTTTTAATACATTCCAGCTCTGTTTCTTACCAGGAACATTACCACAGTCTCCCATCTGTTCTCCCTATTCCATTTATAACCCTCCTATATCAAGTCACCACACAGCAGCCAGAGTAATCTTTTAAAAATTCAAATCATAACTCATCACTCCCTTGTTTAAAACCTTTCAATAGCTCCTAAATACAAGGGTACTTAGAATAAAATCCAGAATATTTAATATGGTTTACAAGGCTCTACTTATTTTCCATTTCTAGCCTCCCTAGCCCTTTTCAGTTGCTGACCTTTTCTTTTTTAGAACTTTACACATCCTATTTCCTCTGCCTGACGTTTTCTTTTTTAATCCTCTTGTTACCTAACTGACTTCTACTTATCTTTCAGATCTCGCTCTAAATATCACTTCCTGAAAGAAGCCTTCCCTGACCCTTTGGATTATGGTAAGCCTCTCTATTACAAACCCTCTTAACATCCTTGTTTTTCTTGTTGGTGGCATTTATCAGACTTGTAAAAGACCATATCTTAGAATGGGGACCCATTAAGGCAGGAATCATATCTGCCTTGTTCATTGCTGCACCTTTGGCACCTAGGGAACTGCCTTGCATAAAGCAGACAGTTAATAAATGTTTGCTATATAAATGCATGAATGAACCACCTGCTACTTGACTTGAGGCAGGCTCCTGTCTTTGGGTGGGCTCTTCAAACCTATACACTGCAGATAATTGAAGCCTGAACTTATGAAAAGGTGGTTTAAACTTATGCTATATCATCTCACAAGATATTTTCATACAGTATAAGAACAGAGCACCCTGCACCTCTTGTTTTTCAAAAGCATATGAAATATACAAAAATAATTCATTTTTCTGTAAACCAGCAACAAGCAATCAGAAAATAAAATTAAAATGCAATTTATGGTAACATCTACAACTACCAAGTATGTATGAATAATTTAATGAAGGATATTCAAGACCCCTACACTGAAAACTACAAAACATTGCTGAGAGAGGTTAAAGAAGACTTAAGTAAATGGAAATATATACCATTCTCATGGATTGGAAGTCTCAATATTGTTAAATGACCCCCTCCCCCAATGGATGTATAGGTTCAATGCAATCCCATTCAAAACCACTGCAAGCTTTTCCCCTCTGGAAAGTGGCAAGATGATTTTAATTTATTTGGAAAGACAAAGAACCAAGAATAGTCTAAACAATGTTAAAAAAAATAAGAAAGTTGGTAGAATACCTACCTGACTTCAAGACTTACTATAAAGCTACAATAATCAAGACAAAAGGATAGACAAATAGATCAATGGCACATGGCAGTCTAGAAATAGATCCACATATAGCAATCAAATGATTTTCAACAAGTGTGCCAAAGCTATTCAATAGGAAAAGGGAAAATCTTTTCAACAAGTGATGCTGCAAAAACTGGGAATCCGTATGGGGAGATAGAACCTTGACCGTTACCTCCTTGAACTGCTACCTCATACCACTGTAAAAGTCAGTTTTAAATAAGGTAAGTAGAAGAGTCAATAGGTGTCAAATAAGTGCCTTTTTCTCACCAGGAATGTTCACTGTCTCCCCTAATATACTGCTAGAGCAAGTATTACACAAAGAAAAGCCAAACCATGCAAGTGACATATCTGTGGAGATGCTTGTCTATTCTTGGTTTCCAAGATGTAGCAATCCAGGTTGAAGATACCAAGTTATATGATTTGCTGAATTCTTTTGAGAGACTAACATCCAGGTAGCATTTATAATAAAATGAACATAGCTTAGGTGGACAACAGAATCCACACCAGTAAGGAACCCTACCATGACTAACCAATCTTGTGCATCATACTACTAATATTCTCTTTCTCTTGGCTTACCAATAATTCTACCTTTACTCTTTTCAGTTTCTATGTTATCCACTTTACTTAATTTCACTTTCCAAAAGTAACTGTTTCCTTTTTGTTTTTGTTATATATTAGATTTCAAGCTTCTAAATCACTGACAGTGATATACAATGGGGAATTTTATATGCAAATATTATTCTACAATTTTTAAGTGTTTGTAAACTGCAAGCTCAATGAAAAGCTATGCTAACATTATTTGGATCCACTTGTACAATCACTTGATTACAAGGAATAGTCCCTCTCCGGCATTCTGTGCTAGTTCAAATTCACTTAAAGTATTTGAATTAGCCACAGTGGAGTAGGACAAATAGCTGGTAGGTCCCATGTTGGGATATGAGGAGCAGACTTAGGCAATGGAGGCACCAGGAGGGTTGTTCTCAACTATGTGGGCCACATAAGAGGCCTGGTGGTAATCTGGCACATTGTTGTTGATGTCCCCACGGTATAGGGTGATGCTTCTGCTGGAGGAAAGGGGTAGCTT
>VMDR010035943.1:0-10625 GCA_007922815.1 Macrotus californicus | reverse complement strand
TTTTTAAAATTGTTGTTCAAGTACAGTTGTCTCCATTTCCCCCCACCCATCTCCCCTGCCTCCTACCCTTGATCCTATCCCCTGTGTCTTTGTCCACGTGTCCTTTATCCATGTTCCTTGATGACACTTCCCCTATTTTCCCCCATTATCCCTCTCCCTCCTTCTCCTCTGATTACTGTCAGTTTGTTCTTTATTTCAATGTCTCTAGTTATATTTTGCTTGTTTGTTTTGTAGATTAGGTTCCACTTATAAGTGAAATCCCATCAGTAAATGCATGGATCAAAAACCATGATGCATTTGCACAATGGAATACTATGCAGCTGAAAGAAAGAAGAAGCTCCTACCCTTCACGACAGCGTGGATGGAACTGGAGAGCATTGTGCTAAGTGAAATAAGCCAGGCAATGATAGACTGTATTCTTTAAAGCAGTTTTGGGTTCACAAAAAGATTGAGCAGATGCATAATCTCCTCCATTATCAACATCCCCCACCAGAGTGGTACATTTGTTACAACTGATGAACTGACACTGACAAATCATAATCATCCAAGTCCATAGTTTATGTTACAGTTTACTCTTCTGGGTTGTAGATTTTATGGGCATGGCCAAGTGTGTAGGGACATGTATCCGCCATTATGGTAACATACAGGGTAGTTTCATTGCCTTAAATACCCTCTGTGCTCTGCCTGTTCATCCCTCCCTCCTCTCCAATCCATGATCTTTTTACTGTCTTTATAATTTCGCCTTTTCCAGAATGCCACATAGTTGGAATCATACAGTATATAGGTTTTGCAGATTGGATTCTTTCACTTAGTAGCAAGCACTTAAGTTTTCTCCATGTCTTTTCATGGCTTGATAGCGCATTTCTTCTAGATGTACCACAGTTTACTTATCCATCACCTATTGAAGGACATCTTGGTTTCTTCCATGTTTTTGGCAATAATGAATAAAGCTACTGTAAGTATTCAGGTGCAGGATTTTGTGTGGACATGTTTTCAACTTTTTTTGCATAAATACCAAGGAGCACGATTACTAGATCATATGACAAAAGCATGTTTAGTTTTATAAGAAACTGTCCAACTGTCTTCCAAAGTGGCTGTACCCTTGTGCACTCATGCCAGCAGTGAATGAGAGTTCCTGTCGCTCCACACCCTCTCCAGCATTTGCTGTTGTCAGTGTTCCCGACTTGGGCCATTCTAATGGGTGTGTAGTAGTATATCATTGTCTTAATTTGCATGTCCCTGATGAAGTATAATATGGATTATTATTTCATATGTTTTTTGCCAACTGTATATATTCTTTGGTGAGGCTTTTATTTTTTATGCCTCAGGGAAGCTTTCTGCCTCTAAGCTGCACAAAAACTCCTGCTATACAATTTATCAGTAGGTTTTCTCATCAGCTCAGCCTTAATATTCAAATTTTTGTGAACACACCCAAACTCAGAAGGAGCAGCCTCTCCCTTCAGATCAGTATTAATTTGCTTATTTTCTCATCTTGCCCAGCTTCTCCTTAAGTAGACTTTCTTTTATCTCAATATTAATTATAATGGCTTGATAAAAATAGCTTGAATTAAAGAGTACTCAGTTCAATTAAATTTTGATGATATTTAAGACTTGCCCTTGAAATCACCTAGTTTCCAGAAGAAAAGAATCAAATTAATTAACACTTTTAAAGTAAAGATATAAAATTCCTTGTACAATCAAGTACTTGGTCTAAATTTAAATATTCACTAAAATGCTGTTCAGAGTAAAATGTCAAGTAAAAAGAGATATTTCAAAAACCACATTTGAAAAAAGACATGTGCCAAATTTCTCACCCTAGTAATCAAATGAGCACTTATAATCTTTCTTCTGGAAAGAAAAAATCATGGATTTTTAAAAAGACAGAAAAAAGAAACCTTTGCTCAGATTCTGACTTTCTCATTCACTAGCTGTGTTCCATGGTAGATTGTCTAATCTTGGTTTCTTCATGTGTATTTGGGGCTAACAGTACCCACTCATGTTGTCACTGTGAGAATTCAGCAACTTGATGCCTGGACAGAATCCAGCAGTGACTTTCACACAGTAGGAGCTTCATAAACAAGAGGTTCTACTCATTCTATGATTTACCAAAAAGGATAAGGGAAGAAAGAAAGAGAGGGAGGGGGTCAAGGAAGAAGGAAGGGAGAAACCCACACAAAACGAAACAAAGCAAAACACCATTACAATGAGTGGATCTTAAATTCTACTTTGAATATAAACAACAATTTCAAGTTTCCGTAAAATGTAACTTCAAAACTAAGCTATGTACTAAGTGAAATCAGCCCATCACAGAAGGATAAATCGTGCATGGTTCCACTTACTTGTGGTATCTAAAATAGTCAACTTCAAAAATCAAACGATGGAATGATGGTCATCAGGGACCAGGGGAGAGGGAAATGGGGAATTACTAACTGAAGGGCATGAAGTTCTGAATAAGCAAGAATAATTCTAGAGATCTGCTGTACAATATCATATCTATAGTCAACAATACCATATCATTGACTTAAAATTTTGTGGGAAAAAAATTTTACAGAAGATGGATCTCATGTCAGGTGTTCTTACCCCAATAACATACAATCAATAAAAAACAAATGAGTACAGTAGGCCATTCTGAGAACTCATGATAGATTCATATTACTATCCATTCCCTTAAAAAATAAATAAATGTCACAGCCCAACATCAAGTTTCTCAGATCCCCTTAATTCCATCTCAGAAAAATATCAAAGCCCCCAGCTCCTGTTTCCCATGTTCAAGCCACAGGCTCCCATGTCAGCAGTGCAGGTATTGGCCTAGATGAAATGCTCTTGCCCCAAGAAGAGCACTGTGCTGAAAATCCCACCATCCTGGCCCGCATCTCCTCCATATTTTATGGGCCACAATTCAAGTAGCTCTGGAACACTGACAAATATGATCTCATCGACAAAGCACTCCTCCAAAGCTTTGCTAGAACTCCAGGTACTAATGTCTATCCTTCTAACTAGTTGCCAGTGGAGAGAGGTGTTTGAGGGAACAGACAGGGAGTTAGTCCTTCTTCGGGACCTGATCTCCCCGAGACAGTCATTAAAGTAAGCTAACAGTGCCTTCCTTAAAAAACAAAAATCTTTCTTAAAATGCCAGCATAAATTTCAACCAAGATTTAAACTATTGAAAAGGAAATGAGTTGATAAATATTTGTTGAATTGAAATAAAATGAAGAATGCTTTCTATTGGCAAGATGAAGAGATATTGAATATAGACAGAAAAGTGTAGAAATTAGCCTTCAAACAGCTTTGATCCCATCTGGGGAGCAAGGGGGGATGAGAGAAATATACAAAGGACTGGGTAGGCTTCTGGGCAGAATTGGAAGAGAAACACGAGGGAAGCACTTCACAAAGCCAAAGAAAGTCAGTTCAATATAAGAAATAAGAAAGTATTTCTGGCTAGGCATCTGCATCCAAAAAGACATGAAGAATGAGTAGATTCTGAACCTGGAGGGAAGACAGATTGAGAGTTGGTTACATTATACAAGTCATGTACAAGTGCATAAAGGCTTGCCCCATGAAAGAATCTACTGTGGAATTGAAACACCAGTGAGCAGGGTTTTCTCAAGAGCAATAGCATCCAGCTAAGAGCTAGCTAACAAAGGAACGGGCTAGGTCAGACTAGTGAACGACAATCTTAGAAAGAGTCGAATGAAAGGCAAGTGACTTCTTGTGAGCAGTAGTAACCCACAAGAGACTCCTGGGGGAGGAGGTAACTGAGCGGGAGTGAGAGCAAAGGCAGCACCAGCTGCCCCACCACACCCAGTCTGCACCACCCTTCTCATCATTTCTACCTTTCCTTCCTCCATGTGCGGACACTCACTTGTGCCAGAGACTTCCTGGGACCAGTGCAATCCCATGTCCTTGCACTTCCGGTTCCAAGGGCTGTGAATTCTCAAGCCTTTGAATCCTTCAAGCTGAATGGGAGGTCTGGAAAGGTCTAGATGGCATTCTAGCTTCTAGAATGTGCAGGTTCCCTGGGAGATAAGAAAACTAGCATCTGTTCAGGGAGGATTTTCTACTTCCCCAGTTTCCCTGGTTCCAAACCAAGTCAGGCTGATTCCTAGACATAGCTCACACCCTGTGCCCCGCAGGTGCTGCTTTCTTTATTAAAGCCGAAGCATCAGTTTGTGTTGATTGCCATAGTGCATTGGAGTATCCTAGAACAGCAATACCCTGTTCTCTATTGTATTTTAATGAGGATTCTGGCTCCATCTCCAGTTTCTGCATCCAAAAAGCAACCCAAATTGCAGTTTTGATTTATCCCTAGCCTAATTTTCTAGCTGACTGAAGCCACCTTTGAAAACAGAGTTGTGTTTCTGATTACAAAAACATTTTTAAAATGTGCAGAATGCAAGGGAAATGTTATGATGAATCTTAAAAACATTGAAGATAACCACTGCTAAAGTTTGATGCATGTTTTTTTTAGTGTTTGTTTAAGTAAAAATGCACAAGAAAAAATGTATGTGCATATGTGTGGGTAGGGAGGTTTAGTTTGGAATCAGACTGAGCACACTATTTTATACACTTGATTTAATGTCACTTAACAACATGTCCCTAGAAGCTACATAGAACTTTCTGTAGAAGGAAAGCATATTAAATTACAAAAGTGTATTTTCTCTGGCAAAGTGGTCCCAGATCACTTTGGGGGTATAGCTGACTCAGGAAAAGGAGTGGCTAAAATAGACCTAAGAAAGGCAACATAGGTCATGAGTATGTCCTTCGTATTTAGTGGGTGGCCTTGCAGGAGAAATATCTGGTTGTCCATTCATTCAAGGCCAACAAATAGAAGCTGCACAACTTGTGGAAATCATGGAAAGATAATTGGGGATTTTTAGTTATCCTGTGCCCGTTGGCACCACATCTGTTCATCTATCTACTTAACAAACATTTGTTGGAAATTCTGTCTCAAGAGGTGAACAGAAAAGACAAAGTCCCTACTTCAACAAGCCTGTATTCTGGAAAGTTCTCTTTTACGTATGCTTATAACTCATGATTGGTCAGTGTAGCTCACCTTTTGCCCTGAATACTAAGATTTTTGTTGCTCCTCCAGGGCATCAATCAATAGTTTGTGCTCAAAAAATTATAGTTACTGACCAAATAGTACCAAACCTGCTGAAGATGACTTCCAACATCTGAACACAATCGTGCAAATATAATTTTCTAATAACAATGCTTTTCCTCTCATCATTCCCTCTGGCCAAGCTGTAATTAACCAAGCTCATTATTTTCACTGGACTCATTCTTTAAAATATACTTGTTATTGCTCATTTCCTCAGGGTATTTTATCCAATTTCTGGTCACCACCAACTAGTCTTTTCCCTCTCAGTAAATCTTCTGACCCCAAGACCTGTGCACATTAGGACCACAATCAGATTTCCTAAATATTTTCAAAGAATTACTTTAGGGAATAGAACATGAGATGACTCACCACCAATGAGCAGCCAATGTAACGTTAAAAACCACCAAGCCGAGAGGACAATTAACGGCAATCGCAGACATCAACCAAACACACGCTCTGGGCAAGTTCATTCTCAGAATCCAGCTGCTTTGTAAGTATTGCAACTAAAGGAGCACCTAGTCCCACTAAGATAACCAAGTCCTTCCCAACAGCATTTTATTCATTTTTTAATATTAAGCCTAAATTATTTCTCTCTATAAAACCTCAAACTGTTGGTTCCAGCTCAGCTTTCTAAGGCTTTCTGATACCATGGGGAGCCCTCCATTATGTGCTAGCCTTTCAGAGATTATCTTGATCCAGAATAAAATCTTGCTTCAGACTTTTTTCAAGATTGATTATACTTAGGTATTCTCCACGAGACATGTCCTTAAACTTTTCTCCTGAAAATTTACAAATGGAATAATATAGCGACCCATACTTCTAAGGAAACTACCATATTTTGCCATGTATAATGCACACCCACATTGTTAGCATAAATTTTCTGGAAAAAAATCCTTCATTTTAACTCTTTAATTCAATTATTTATTTATTTATTTATATTTAGATACTTGTTTTTTGCATTATAAAGGAATTTCAGCATTTATTTTTAAACATACAGATATTGTTATTGCTTTCTAGACTTATGTTTTTAATGCATAAGCCTAAATAAAAGAATTAAAAATATTTATGTATATATGGAATTAGTATTACCCATGTATAATGCACATCCTTGTTTTCCCTCAAAAATTTGTGAAAAAAGTGTGCATTATACATGGCAAAATATGAATGAAAGGTCTTAAAATAACCCCAAAACACAAAACTATAACCCTACTCATAATAGATCATGGGAATGGTGCTGACGGCTTTTATTATGGGACTAGATTAGCTTTCACAAAGTACAGGGTCTGGCAGAAGTAGGGCCTGCTTCAGTGGGGTTGGTAGGGTAATATGGGTATAACAATTTATAGTTTTAATTTGAACATCTCACCTAAAATGTCATGTGGGATGCTTGAGCGTGACATTGTTATGTTACCGAATTACCTGCTTATGATTTTGTAATAAAAGGTTTTGTAATACAAAGGGGCATTACTTGTTCTGAACCGTGTCCATGAGACCATTTGCAGGGAGGTTTGCATCACAGCAGAACTTCCAGGAGGAGCAAAGATCCCAGCTTCCTACCCCTCACTCCAAAATGAGCAGAAGTAACCGCCCAGAGAGCAGCTGGCCTCACACATAGCTGGGTGAGAGCTGTTGGTGGTGCCTTCCAGCCAGCGTGGTTACAGTGCGCTGAGATATGAACCTTCCTCAGCGCCGCACATCTGCACGGGGCTGTGGGGGCCAGAGCCCGGGCTGGGTGCCTCTCACCACGGACAGTCTCATCTGATTATGCCATTGTCATTTTCTGTTGGTGCCATCACATAAACATATTTGGAGGAAAGCAGTTAATTTCATATAATATAAGAGTAATCAGAAGTTCAGTTGCTACAAAAAAAGCAAAAACTGCTCCCTAGCATCTTTTCATCCCACTAGATACTTACTGCCCACCAGCAGACACACTCATGGGTTAGGCATTGAAGAATTTTTGAAGTTACCTATAAATGCTGACAGTTTGTGCAGTTCTACCAGTTTCCTGTATCAAACAAACT
This sequence comes from Macrotus californicus, assembly GCA_007922815.1. NCBI lineage: Eukaryota > Metazoa > Chordata > Mammalia > Chiroptera > Phyllostomidae > Macrotus > Macrotus californicus. The sequence continues at coordinate 3,500 of VMDR010035943.1, read as the reverse complement.
TCTGTAATGGTTTTGGGAAATTAGAAAATAAGATGACGGCTGCAGAGTGAGAAGAGAATTCACGACAAAGGGAACAAGTAGGGGGTTGGGGCAGGTCAAAGCGCAGCAGAGTTTTGGAATTTTGGAAGAAAAGACATGAAAAGAACACAGTGTAAGCAGAATAGTCCCCCAAAGAGAAAGGAGACAGCCACCAGGAAGTTACGATAGGTCTTCCCCCCTGAGCAGAAGTGGGCTGAGAGGTCTTCTTCAAGGACCCTGGGAAGGAGCACACCTCGTGCAGCACTCCTGGTGAGCAGCTGCTGTAACATCCTCAGCACTTCTACGTGAGTAACAGGTTAATAACACAAGGCCTCCTGGTGAGGCCCAGAGAGCAATGCTCTGCCCAAACATGGCCAATAGAATCACCCACAACAAGGTTAGGCACGTGTACAAGACAGATCAGGCTGGCATCTCCGCGAAATAGAAACTTTTGAAAACCGCTGGGGCTACAGATAGTGATGCGAGTGTCTGTGCGCTGTGGGTGGTGATTTTAAGGAATTGGTAGCCAGTAAGAGAAGAAAAGTAATCAATTGATTTTTCAAGAGCTCTAGTACCCAACATCCAAGGTACTCTGGGGTGGGGGGAGACACTTCTCTATTCCTGTCCTCTGTCAGTGTGTGTTGGAAAGAGGGGAAAAGGCAGATTAGAATTAGAAATGCCAATGCATACTTCACAGGTCTGATTGCCAGGGGAGGTCAGGTCTTGAGGTCACAATGGAGACAGGAATCTCGTGCAGTACCCAAGGCTCACTATTTGGGGTTCGGGTCAGCCCAAAAGTGTACTGAAGTTTAGTTCAGTGCCCACTGTCTGCTCAGCACTGTGCCACAAAGGATGCACTCGCCGCTTTCACAGACAAAGTCTGGTGAGAAGGCTAGATTTGTAAACAGATAAAATCATCCTGTGTAACGCACCAAAAAGCAAAGTCTATATATGGTACACAAGTGGTACTTTGGAGAAAGCAATGAACACAGTCTGGGAGTTGGGGTGGGGGTTCGGGGAGGGCTTCATGTACAAAGTAGTGCTAACACAGGGTTCTAACGGTCAAGGAGTTTTCCAGGAAGACAAAAGGGAGCCCTGCCTGCTAGGAAGAGGTAAGAGTATGTGCAATTGCATGGCAGGTGGTGAGAATTACAAAGAGTTTGTGATGACTCCAACATGGGCGTGGAAGAGAAAATGAGGCTCCAGACAGGAGCCAGAGCCCGAAGGGCTTTCAGAAGCACATAAAAGAGCTTCGGCTTCATCTCGTAGGCACAAGGGGTCATAGCAATATTGTGAGCAAGAGATTGCATTCTGAAATTTCAACTTTAGAAAAATTAATGATAGTATGAAATATAGATTTGAAGGAATAAGACTGGGGAGTAGGAAATGAGTAAGGTGCTTATTGAAAAAAGAAAGCAAGGGAAGCAAGGGGTTGGGAACTGCAGAAGCTAATCTGTCAGAATGCAAAGCTGGAATTCGGAAGCAAACGGGCCATCAGAGAGGTAAAACCGTGCAGAACAAGAGGGTAGCAGAGCAGGTAAAGGCTGATCTGAGGTCAAATTTGCAGTAACAACCCTGTGCCCTATGATGCATGATGAAGTGATTTCCATTCACCCTGGGGTCATTTGTTAAGGACCATAACTGGCAGCCACGAGGCACCAGGGGAAAGTCCAGGACAGCAGCCAAGACAGTGACAATGACACTCTGCATGCATTTTGAGAGAAAAATACACAGAGTGCCTCATATCATTGTAAAATACATAAAGACATCCTTATTAACATATGTTATAGATTAATTTTTTAAATGGAAAAGAATAGGTAAGATACAAAAAACATAACTATTTGGGAGCCATGGAACCAAATATTCAAGTACAGTCTGGAACTGTAAACTTGCTCTATGCTCAGCTGTCACATTTGTCACTGATCACAGCTACCCACTCATGTGACATTATGACCATCACATTTTCTCTTCTCTTCTCCTGGGTCTACAGTTCAGGGGCTTTGCACTCCTCACCAGTAAATCTTATGGGGTCTATTTCACCAGGGGATTTATCTTTTTGTGTTTGCTTTCCCTCTGTTCTTAATTTGAGTAAGAGCGTCTGTTTAACAGACCAAAAGATGATTTCTCTTGTTTTAGCATAGGTTCAGGTTCCTATGGCCGGCCATGCAAAGGGAAAGAAAAACATAAAACCCAGTGAGAGACATTAGAAGTGTTTGAAACAAAATTGCAAAACTGACTCTGTACTTTTTTATGTAGAGAAAGAAAATATCATTTGGCAGGATAATTTGTTGTATTGATTCACTGAAATATTAATATTAAAATGGCAATTCACTTGAAATTAATTAATTAAATATTTTATCTTGCCTATTCACTCATTTCAAGGTTTTCATTTCTTGTTTCCAGTCTCTTGGAATGCTCAGATTTTTAAAAAATTATTTTATTGTTGTTCAAATACAGTTGTCTGTATTTACCCCCACCACCACCACCACCACTCCCCCCACCCCAGCCATTCCCACCTCCCTCCCTTGGTTTTGTCCATGTGTCCTGCATAGTTGTTCCTGAAAACCCTTCCCCTCCCCCATTATCCCCTCCCACCTCCCCTCTGGCTACTGTCAGATTGTTCTTCATTTCAATGTCTCTGATTATGTTTTGCTTGCTTATTCGTTTAGTTGATTAGGTTCCACTTAAAGGTGAGATCACATGGTATTTGTCCCTCACCACCTGGCTTATTTCACTTAGCATAGTGCTCTCCAGTTCCATCCATGCAGATTTTTTTTTTAACTGAAGTCCTTTGGAGAGGAGGCAGCGGTCGCCTGTGAAGCAATGTGAGAAGCTGATGCTCGTGGGGGCTCCAAAGGAGCCCAAGCTTGAGGTTCCAAAGGGAGTTCAGAGAGCAGGGCAGGCCTGCACTGTGCCCCCCACCGCGCCTCCCATGAGTGTTCAAACCTCAGCAGTGGGCCTACGGAGCACCCGCTGAGAATCAGCCCTGGGCACCTAGGTTCCTAGAAATGCCAAAGATGACATGTTCCAAAACAGGCAGGGTCACAAAGCTCAAAGAAAAAACTCAACAGACAGGGAAATGCTAGTGAACCATCAATCACCAATAGGCCCCTGAACCCCCACCCTGAAGTGTGGCCCTTCCCAAGCCCCAGGACCTTAGGGTGGCCTTTCAAAAAGGAAACTTTGCCAGTGGGGGGTCAGAGTCAGAATTAGGTTTGTTTAAAGAATATTTTAACATGTGATTTTCCAATGGACCTTGTGAATTGAGATTTGTACCCACTCTAATTCTATTATTATGGATTCCATCCAAATAGATTTTCTATCATTTCATTTTATAGTGCTAAATATATTTTTAAAAAATGAACTCCTAGCTAAAAAATCCTAGCAGCTGAAGCAAAACTTTAAGTTTAAAAACATGATAATATAGTGTATATATCTATCCTTGTGAGGAGAGAGCCAAAGGATCTCTTTTATATATGATT
>VMDR010035942.1:0-10622 GCA_007922815.1 Macrotus californicus | reverse complement strand
TATATGACATACAGAAGATTGTGGCATTTTCAAGGGCAAGGAGTTGATTGGGGAAAAAGCAATTATTCCTCTGTGTCACTTTGTGTTAATAAGTGTGAAATGTTGAATTTAGTCCTCTCCTAATTTATTTTAAGACTCTTTTTAGTTTTTTTTAATTGTAAGAATACTTAACATGAGCTTTACCTGTCTAAGCAATTTTTTAACTGTGTAACACAATATTGTTAACTTAGTTTTTATAAATAATATTTTTTCTACTTTTATTGCTTTCTGACAGTTATCCCAATTCTCCCCTTTTGGCTCTCCCCTGCCCCACCTACCCCCCACTACTCCCACAGTCAATTGTTAACTTAGTTTTTTATTTTTATAAATAATAAGAGAATGTATATATATAAGATGAACCAGGATCACATTATAATAGTAAAACCACTTAAAAGTGAGATCAATATTAAATCAGATCAATGATCCCACAAACAGTCCTGATTACTGAACCACAAATGAAATTTTCTTTGTCTTTTAAAGGGAACAGACTCTTTTCATTTTTATAATTTAATAAATCTCGGATGAATAGTGAATGATCACCTATTCATTTTCCTTTTATGGTATATTAATTTAATATGTATATGGAGGGATTTTTTTTCTATAATACTACTATTTTATTCCTCAAACGCTTTAATGCCTTTAGAAATTTCCACTAACCCCCAACTTGTCATAATGATTTTACTGAAATGTAGAAAATGGTAAAATAACGAGCTGCCAAATGACTTCCTTTTGGTTTGACTAATTTATGTTTGTGGCTTGTTAGTCACACTTTCTACTTTATACACAGCTAGAGATGTGCAGCTGGAAAAAATTCTCCCACTCAGGGATTACCTTGTCAGATTGGAAGGAACATGATACAGTCATTGTGTTCTTTTTATTCCCCTGCCTAATCAGCCTTATTAGAGTCTTCTGAAGACATGCAGTTTTTCCTACTTTAGCCTTTCGGGGCATTTATTTCCTTCCCTTTTCAGGTAGTCTATTCATGTAACAGCTTTAGGAGAGAGATTAGAAGACAAAAGATAACCAGGGACGGTTATAATAATGCCGCTAATAATAATAATAGTATATTATGTGAAGCTGGCCTGTAAGTGGGTGACAGAGTCCCTGAGGTTTCACTGCCAGGCTCGACTGAAAATCAAGAGATCATGGAACTGATTAGTGATTAGGTGTTTGTGGACTGCCACGATGCTGTCCTGTTCTTCCTCCCTTTGTGCTGGCCACCGAGTAATGGAGAGGCAGCTCAGCATCTCATTTGTTTTCTCTGGGAGCCTTCCCTCTTCACATGCTCACTCAACACGTCTACTTCCCATTGGGGATTTCCTCAAAGCCTGTATGTATGTATGCATATATATTAAAAATCCTCATTTTATTTATGTATAAAATCCTCATTTTATACACACACACACACACACACACACACACACACACATATATATATGAAATGAGGATTATGCCATTTCAGCCTTATTTTATTGTATCTTTGTTCTACAGTCTTAGCTATCTTGAAAACCCTAATAAAATACATATTTTCCCAAATATTAAAGGTAGAGGGGAAAAAACTTTACATATATTTCACAAGGTTCAGATTAAACTAAACCTCTAAACTTATGCATACACGTAAATTAGCAGCATGATTAAACAATGCAGCTTTTGCAGTATGTACATTTTTCCTCGGATGAAATGTAATAAATAAACCATGTAGGTTATAATAGGATTCAGTTGAATAGTATTTTAATGATGAGCATGCCAAGTAAAGATGGCTTTTAAATTGGAATTAAATGCATCTAATTATCAACTATGGCATTGCTTAATTTGGGGGCATTTTTAAGGAGCATGGACTCATTTGTCTCACATGTTTTAAATAAATTGCAGAGGATTAGAAATCACTAAATTATTACCAATTCTTTCTAGTCTTCAAAACATTCCGAGCATCGCAGCAATCCCTGAATTTTCAGTGCCTCTGGATTCTGGAATAAAATGAAATGGACGCCTTGGAAAACCCTGCTATTTGTTCGCTTCTGTCATCGTGTTGTATTGAACAGGCCTTTAGTTGAGCACACATAATGGAGAGAAATCTGTTCGGAAATGTAAATTAATGAAAGCTTTCCGGAGTGGCTTCCAAATAAAAAAATGCAGGCTTTTTTTCAGAGCATGGATAAGGATGGGAATCCTGATTAGCCACATGATGTAGCTTGCTTTGTGATTCATCTCCACAAACCAGCAGTTTGAAACCCTATAGTTAGCATTGGGCGCTCTCCAGTAAGATTTTATGAACATCAGCTTGGTATTTGGCAGAAATACAATATCAGTTGTCCAGACATCATTTTTCTCAATGAGCGCATGTTTATATGTTAAATAATCACAGAACCAAATCAATTACAGTTTTATTTCCAATGGCAGACATTAACACCCTGAGAGGTATATTTACATCATCAGAAGGCTAAGTGTTGTGAACCTTGGAGGAAAGGAATAATTGTACAAATGACAGGCAGGCCAAAGAATTGTTTTTTTGAGGATTTGGATACTCCTTTACCTATTGTTAATTTATCTGAGTTGATTTCCTTGGCTGACTTTGTAAGATAATTCTGATGGGTTGAAATTAACAATGCTAATGGGGCTGTTTGAGCCTGAATCACAACACTTGTAACAATCTATATATAAACTATCACTTTAGGAGATTCTGTGCTCAGGGTAAGTGTTCTGTAATGGGCAGAACCAGTTTAATTTCAACTCAGTAACTAATTCCTTGTTCTTCCAGTTTGCTGGTCACAGTGCTTGGTGATGTACAAGGTGGGCAGTTTTGGCTCTCAGTTTTCCAGAACAGGTCTGATGGGCTCTTCTCTTAAGCATCTTGGAAAAGTGACACCTGCTAGAAAATCTCCCTTAAATGAGTCATGTTCCAAATTCATCTTTCATCTGGAAAATGGCTTATTTAATAAGGTTTTTTTTTTTTTCCTGTCTTTCCTGGCCAAGATCAAATAGGCTTTTAGAAAGCTGAACAGAGATGTTTCCACTCACTAATACTGGAACCCTCATGAAAGCTGGAGTCATGCTCATTTTCCCACATTTTTGCACACTCAAGGAACACAGACCATGTGCTGTCCCAAGTCCTGTACCTACCAAAGGGGTATGTTGGTGGAGATGTTTCTGCTCTGAGAATTGCAGCTTCCTGCATGCTTGCTGGAGAGCTTGGGTTGATTCCCACGTAAGGTAGTTTAACTTCCACAGGCAGCTGGGTTCTGCTGCTGTCACTTGGAAGTTTATTTTCCCTAGTGTCTGCATGAGCCCTACTCTGGGGGAAGATGGAATCAAGCCCCAGAGAATTCTGTTTCTCTTCAAGACAGTGCATTTTGCAAACTCAGTCCTACCTTCAAAGGAAAGTACTAGTGTATGTATCTGATCAAAATCACAAATGTATATAATAGTATTTAGTATTCAGGTAATAAGCCCTTATTTATTCAAAGATATGAAAACAGTTCTATCAATGTAATTAAAGGCATTAAATCCAAAACGTGTATGCCATCAGAAGCCCAGCTTTGCACACGTGACCCACCTCTCAGAACCTTCAGGTAGACCTTAGGTATTACCCATGCCACTGTCAGCTCTCCCCTGCACTCCTTTCTTAAATCAGAATCTCTTCTTTTGTCTTATTTCCTCAACATTTGTACTTATTGTATAGCAAGTTATTAAGAAAGAGTAAATACAACAAAGGACTGATCCATATATGTGAGGGGATATATATCTCAGTAGTGCACGCTATGTATTTTGCTTTAATAAGTATAGTTAAGTATTTATTTCTTATTCGCTTTAAAGCTAGAAAGATAAAGATTGTTTTTAATTTCAAAGAAGTCTACACTTAGGCTAGCTAATTAGGACTTATGGAGGTACTTTGGTGGAGGTTAGAAGAACCACTTGCATAGGAATTCCGGTGGTGGTGCTAGACTAGGAAACATCAATGCAGAGTCAGGAACTCAAACTCCGCTGAGCCAGGCAGGGAAAGAATGCTTTGGTTTTCCTGACTTCCCTTCTCTTCCTTTCCCTTTCCCCTTTGTCTCTGCTTTTCAACATCTAGTGAACTACCTATAGAAAAGGAGCAGTCAGATGTGAAATTCTGTCATTTTTAATTAATGACAACTAATTCAACCAAACAAATAAAGCACTAGGGGAAGCTCCACTAATTTTTTTTGAAAAAAATGACTGAAGGTCAGATAATATTGTGGCAAGTTCTGTCTTAAAATATTATAGGTTCCTGTCATTGTCCTTTATTATTACTATCATTTTTATTATTGTTATTTTAACTTGTGCAAAGCTGGCTGACAATAGCATATGAACTTCAGTGGCTGGTAAGATCCCATATCCCAGTGTGTGGCATTTTTGGTCACACTCCCCATGTCTACTCAAGTCTTAATTCTGCATACTGACAGTGTGGATAACCCATGCTAACAATAACTATTGGCAACGTTAGAATGGAATCTTTCATTTCTAAAACATAAATTTAATATTGTGCCTATTATCATCTCTCTTATAAACTTGTAAGATTGAACTAATCACTTAGTTTGAGAGTGGGGACAGATGGTATGGTTAAGATGTCTCAGTTCCAGTTCCTGTTAATTGTCAATAAACTTGTATAAGTAACTCCCTCTGAATCTCAGCTCTATCATTACAACATGGGAGGTTGGCTTCTGATACTCTTCAAGGTTATTTACAGATTTTAAATATTATAATTTTACAAACTAATTTATGTAAATGGCCAGTTAGATTGATTTCTCCACTAACAATTATTTATCTGAAGAAACCAATTTTTGAATGCAGTTTAAAATTGTCACAGTATTCCTCTTTTTGAATTCTTTAAAGATTACCATGTTCTCTGTTATATTTGATGCAATGATAGATATTTTATTTATTCTGAGCCTGTTTCCTCCTCCCAAATTGTTTCTGAGGCCAGACAGCTGCTGAGGGTTATACACTAATTCCTGGGAAAGCATCCAGACCAATAATGGAATCGGGAAAGGACATGGGATGCCAAGAAAGGCTGAGTTCTACCCACTTCCTAAATGGCAAACAGAAAAGGATTTACTGACTTCTAGACTCTAGATATAGATTAGGGCCTCAGAAGAAAACGAATCCAGTTTTCAATGGTATATAAGGGATTGTCATACTACATCTTGAAATGGACCACTTCTGAGGAAGCTTGTTGCATCTTTGGACAATTATAGCAGTAGTTTTTCTGGAAAAAATATATAAATATAACCATTTGAAACATCTAACATATATCAATATAGATGCTTGATAAAATGTGTGGGAGAAAATATGAGGATGGATTGGGAGATTTTTAAAAACTTAAGACTCATGGACATGGACAACAGGGTGGTGATTGCTGGAGGGGTATGTATAAGGGGACTAAATAGTAACGGGAAAAATAAAATAAAAATATATTAAAAAAACATAAGATTCAGAGACCAGTTTTTCATAAAGCATCGATTTCTAGTGTCACTGTCAGTATGCCTGCTTATCCTGCCTATGTGTACGATTGAGCCGACAGGAATCTTTCTTTGTTGGACTTTCAAAATTAGACATACTTGCCGTATTTAATTTCTGCAAAACTGAAAGTAGACACTCAGTGACAATAAGTGTTATTTGAAGCAATATATTGTTCAGAAAATTGAAAAGTTGTATGTCTGATTTGGGGAACTTTTGACTCAAGCAGTTAATTATTTTTATTGCCCTAAAGGAACTTGTAGCTGTCCATGGCAGCTGGAACTCCAGTTTTAAGCATTTGCCCCATTAGGCACATTAGGGAGTAGGTGATTCCGGGTGAGGAACTATCAGTTACCACAGGCTAATCCAGCCCTCAAACTAAATGTATCCTGACCAAGGAATATGAAGGAGCCTTGGAAACTGTTTGGGGGATTTGGGGATTATTTGTAATTTACCACGGAGTCTTTGTTGTACTAAGTATCACTTTCTGTTCTTACGGAGATTAATTAATAGGACTAAATGTGAGAGGCTGCACACTAATGGCATTAACAGGAGCCATAATTACAGAACATAATTGCCAATAATTCTTCAATGGCTATTTGTAATCAGATTCTTTTGAGGTTAAATGGAAATTCACTAGACATTATATTCATAGAGATATTAGTAATAGAACGGTATAAATCACACTTGCCATTTGAACTCATTGATGTTGCACAGTGTGCTCAAAAAAACCTGTGGTCTTTTTAGAGGTGGTTGGGTGGAGTCTTTCTGGAGTGCCAGGGTGGGACTCTCTTCCCTTTGGAGTCCGGGAAACATGGGTTCCAGTCTTGGCTGTGTTACTTACTAGATGTGTGATCTCTGGCAACCCACCAATTCCTACCAGATTTCTGTTTCTTCATTTAAAATGGGACAATACCTAGCTGATTTTGTTGTTTTGGAAATTAAGAGAAATGATAGTTAACAAATATTTAATATCATGTCCAATGTATAGTAGGTACAGCTCAAATAGGAGGCTGTTGGTGGGCACTGCAGAGGTAATGGTGCTCAGCAGTGGTCGGGGCCTGTTGATGAGATGGGTAAGACAGACTCTTTGGGCTGACATGCCATATGCACATCCTTGTGGCTTTAAGTCTTGGACAAGTTGCTCAACCACCCAGTACTTGGGTTTCCTCATCTGTAAAATGGTTGTAGTAAATTGCTTACCTTACAGGGTTGTTCATGGGATTAAATGAAATACGTGTAAAGGGATTGGAAGGTTAGCACAAGAAAGCACTGGTAATTATTGGTTTTGTCACTTGTGGAAAAGCCTATTGATGAATATTTATGAATGATGAAATAGAGAAAATTATGAAAGGAAGTAGAATCAACCCACCTCAAGAAGAGTTGTTAAAATCTGCCAGGAAAAGATGAGATATATCAGGTGTGGCCTCGCTGGCTTTGATGTCTAAATCAAACTTGGAATTCTGCCATCTAGACTGGCTTGGGATGAGATGAAATAAAATTAAAAGAAGACCAAGAAAGGAGATTGAACCTTCAAGAATTCAGCAGACATGGTTGATTATGCTGTGTGAGAACAAGAGAAAATTAAACAAAAATGGAGAGGTCTGTTTCTACCACATATCCACGGAGAAACTTGTAGGAATCTGGGAACATCGCTCCAGATGTGAATAATCTCTGCTCTCTTTCTGCCCTCCCATTCGCCTGGTCTAGCCCACTTCTATCCCAACTGCCAGGAATGTGTCAAGTGCACTCTGACTGGCAGGTAAGAAGTTCCTCAGAAAGACAAGCTAGATGTCAGTGGCCTGAGCACAAAGCCACCTCTGAGCTGTGGTCATCTTTTTCTGCTTCCTGTGTAATCTTAAATGACTGCTGCATGAGAATGGGTATGAAAACTATACCTTCTAATGCCAGTTTCTGTCTTGCTTAATTTAACTTTATCCTGAAACACAAAACATCCAAGAAAAGTCTATTGGTATAATAGTTGAAAAGTCAAGTCATTTGTATACTTGAATATATTTCCTGGAGTTCAATCTCCTTGCTTTCAACAGGAGTGTGAGCGGTCTCCAGCCACCCTTGAATGGGTTAAGGAAGCTGACTGAAGTGTTCATCTGTTTCTTTTTTTAAAATTCTGCTTTCAAACCACTGCCTTCATCTATCTTCCACAACAGGATATTGATCAGCTCCTGAAATGGTCTTTCTTATTTCTAGACACTCCCTCCACAGATACTGTAGGAGTGAGAGAGAATATGGCTGTGCACATGAAATGTATCCTCATTTCAGAACTGAGCATTAAAAGCCTCCAGTGAGGGAGATGACACGTAACAACCCTCTAGTGGCCAGTGAGGTCTCAGCCAACAGCAAAAAGAGGGAAGTCAGCCCTCTTTGAGTGGATCGTGTTTCAAATGTGCCTCTGTGAACTGCTTGCTTGAAACTCAGACGTCATTTTTTTCATTAATACAACAGTATACTTTGTCCTTTGTTCCTCAGGCCAGGGATCTCATGGAAGCTTCCTTAATGCTTAATGTACCCGATGCACGTACATTGTGCAACAACCAAAGAACTTTGTCACCTTGCATGTCAGTTTATCTATGGCAGTCAATTCAAAAATATTTCCTTGAATGCCAGGAAACTAGGATGTAGCTCAGAAATGGGAATGGGGCTCCCCTAGCTTTAAGTCATTGCTAGATGGTCTAGTCATCCGAGCAGTGAGGAGCGTGGACCAGAGACCCACTGGCAGTGACAGGGAGGAGTCCTTTCTTTTTGCCTAGATGGTTCTTAATTTTCCCACCACCATCTATTTACCCTGTGGTAAATTAAGACAGGATGGGCTATGTCAAGACACAAAGAGGAAGGCCATGTTCAGGTTAGCTTTGACTTTCTTAATGGAAAGAGAAAACACTAAGGAAAGAAAATGAAAGGAGTGGAGGGCACTTGTTAGCTGTGGTGTCTGGGTAGGATAAGATCGGCTGTTCCTTTTAAACCCGAGAGGGGCAGTCATAAATGTAAAAGCATCTTTGATTTACTGAGTATTTCCCGTGGACCACACCCAGTGGTGGCCCTTCACTTGCATTATCTCATTCAGTCCTAGCAATAACAGTTTCATGTAGATACCAGTATAAACTTGATTTTATGGATGAGTGACAGAAACTTAGAGTGATTAAGTGTCTTGTCCAAAGTAGCATTGCCAATAGTGAGTGATGAAGCTAGGATTCCACCACGCTGGTTGGATTCTGAAGCCTGTCTCATTTACTGTGATGATGCAAGCCCTCCAGCCCTATTCCGTTGGAGGGTACCTGCACATACTTTCTTTTCTCTGACTGAGAGGACAGAACATGATGCGTGAAGCAATGCATAGAGAAATGGCGAGTGACTCAGTCAGAAAACTATGATTTGGTTAAACCCCTTTGATTTGGGAAAAACTCCTTTGTATGCTTTTATTGCTGTAAGTTTTTATAGCAAAATAATCTGATCCTGCACTACTCTGTGCTGCCTTTAACTTTCTGGGCTAGGCCTGTGTCTATTTCACAAGAAAATAATTACTATAATCATATTATTATAAATACATATTCATAATCTAAAGCTCAGTGCAAGACAGTTAATTAAATAGATAACACTTCTCTGCTTAGATTTTGTTTTAGGAAAATCACTTGACTACTCTGTACCTCAATTTATCTCCCCCTGTAAAATGGGAAAAACAGGTTTGCAGAGGTCAATGTAAATGTAGAGCGAGGGCTGAGCATAGTGCTTCAGATATAATGGATTCTCAACAAATAATAACTATGATATTGATAACGTTAACATCTGGTATTGTTATTATCATTGTGTTGTTATTAGAAACAAAATACAGAAGTCTGGCATAAATAACACCCCTCTTTTATACGCTGGTAATTATACCAAATCTTTTATTACAAAATCATAAGCTTGTGATTCTGTCACATAACAATGTCACACTCAAGCACACCATATGACATTTTAGGTGAAATGTTCCAATTGCTGTCCACCTCGTGCAAGACGTTCACGTACCCCACCAACCACACCTTGAATGGGTAGTGGCGTGACTTCTGCTGGACCCTGCATTTCCTATTATCACACACTGGCTATTCGTACTTGGGGAAATGAGCACCTGTCAGAAAGGGCCCCTCTGCTCTTCTATGTTGTCCATACTTTTTTCTTTGTAGATTGGAGCTTTCCTGTTTGTACAGCTATTCTCTTCCTATATTCATTGTTAAAACATCTTTGTTTTAATCAAAGTAATGGAAACTACAATGGCATTTATATTACTATTGCTTTTTGTAGTACAAAGCTATTTGATAGTTCTGACTATAAAGACATAGTTTATATTTTATAAGTAATATCTTTTAAATTATATTGCTCAGGTTTTGCTGGTATATAAATGTTCTCAAAGGATGTGAAAACAGAAATAACGTATAGAAGAAATGGCTCCATGTGGGTGAGATTTCCAACCCAACCCAGTTAGTTATACAGTATCTATAAAGACCAGTTTTGTTTTGCCTCTGATCTCAAGGCCATCTTGAGCTAAAATTAGGTCCAAGGCTAGTGAGTATATAGGAGTTCTGTGAGGTAAGAAATTATTTGTTTTCATAATCTACATTCTCTCACAAAGGTGTAATTCCCTGGAAATTTCTTATCAAATTTTTTGCTGTTGAATAAACTTCATTATAAAGTAGTTATTTCTCACTCTTGTCCAAGGTATATTAGTATTTAACACCAAAAGGAACTTTAGGGTTGTCTTACCAGAAGGAAACAATGCAGAAGGTAGGGGTGTGGTGAGCTTTTGAAGATCATGGGTCAGTTGAATTAGTCAGACAAGGCACACTTTTTAAAAAATGCCTTTGTCATTTGTTATTTGATATTCAAGAATACTTTTTTATCTGCAAATTGCCTTTTTCACTGGGTTTTTGGAAAAACTAATTGATATGGAAAGTACTTAGCATTAAATGTGGTATGTATTTAATGCTCATTAAATGTTCCCCTCATTCTTCAAATATGCCCCCAACTTCCCTTCACCATTTATCAGCTAACATTAACTGCTCAACCAAAACAGTGTCTTATTTGAAATATTTTCTGACAAAAAGTGCTGACCA
>VMDR010035941.1:0-10624 GCA_007922815.1 Macrotus californicus | reverse complement strand
ATTCATTTTTCTCACTTTGCAAGAACTCCTAATAGGAGTGAATATTGCCAAAAATTATGTCCAATTGTAGTTACAAATTACTCATAGACAAGTGATTTTGTTTTATTTTTATTAAACAAAAGATTTTATTTATTTAGTTTTAGAGAAAGGGGAAGGGAAAGAAAAAGAGAGGGAAAGAAACATCGATTGGTTGCCTCTCGCATGCCCCTAACTGGGGACCTGGCTTGAAACCTAGGTATGTGTCCTGACTAGGAATCAAACTGGCAACTTTCTGGTTTGCGGGATGACACCCAACCCACTGAGCCACACTGGTCAGGACTAGACAAATGATTTTAAAACTAGGATAAAGAAGAAAAAGAAAGAACTTTCCGTTAAAGGGAGCAGGGTGTGAAGTAGGGCAAGCTCCAGGAAGTCGAGTAAGGCTGGGATGTATGGTAGAAGTGGAGAGCTAAGCGTGGGGGTGATCTTGGGAAGGGTTTTGTAGGCCGTTTTAAGTGGCTTATATTTTCATGTAGTACATGTTGAATTTAGCATTGTGTTTGTTCTATCATATCTGACTATGTCTTGGGAAATCCACTCTGATGATAGTGTGGAGGATGGATGGACATGGCAGAAATGATAAGCCTGAGCCACTTTTCTTCTGGATACTTCAGGCAGGAAGGCCTCGATGAAGGAGGGCCTTGAAAGTGTTTAGGAAGTAAAACTGTAGGGGTTGGTGATTGTGTGCTTACAGGAGGTTGAGAGAAAGGGGAGAGAATAAGCTTTGCTTCAGGATTCTGGTTTGGGTGATGGTGGGGTCGCTCAGTGTGTTGAAATATGGCAGAAGGAACTGGTTGGAAATGGGCTTCAATGGAGCAAGTAATCATTTTGTACATGTTCACTTTAAGGTTCCATGTAAATGGAAATATTTAGCAAAATTTGGCTTTCTGGGTCTGATGCTCAGAAAAAGGGACTGGGCAAGGGAACTGAGACATCAAAATCTTTGGTTTACAGTAGGGAAGTTATGGTCGTGAATACATCTTAAGCTTTAAGTGAAGGGAAGAGAGAGGGGATAGCTAAGTGTTCTATGAAGAAGCAGTCCGGGAGTTGGTAGGAGAAGCAAATCCAGTCAGATTCCTTTCCTGACATTTTAGAGAATTAGTGTCATGATAGCTAAGGAAGGAGAGAGTTTTAAGAAGGGGAAAGTAAGATGGGGCAGCAGAGTGACAGCCTCAGGGCCTGGCATGGGGGAACCAGACTGCAGCTGTGTTGCCTTACAAAGAGCCAGGTGCACTGATAGTATTAAGAACCCAAACTAGAAGGGATGTCAGAGGATCAACTGGCATCACTCCCAGCCTCCTTCAGGAAAGGGAATGTCTAAAGTTGCCTCCCTTATTTCTGGAATTTAAAACTGATAACCCCATTCCCACCAGTCTTGGCCAAACTGTTTCTTAACTCACATCACACGTGCAGAATGTTTTCTAGATTGAGCCATGACTGCTTTTTTTGTACTCCCCACCCCCACTGCCTCCTTTTGTCCCTTCAGGAGGAATCTGACTATCCCTATGTTCCTTCCCAAAGGCTGCAGGGACAGGTGTGGGGACGTGGCTCTGCCAGATGGACAGAGTTCTGACTCTTCAACACATCTGTTGATTAGAGGGAATACATTCCCACTGCCTGGTGACTCTGGGTCTAACATGGTATGGACTTGACAAAGAGAGGGAGAAAATTGAAAGAGGAACCAAAGGAACCCATCAGGCCGCCTGCTGAAGGGCACGGTGTGTGGCTGCTGTTTGCTCTGAGCTTGTCACAGACCCTTGTCCAGGGCTTGACCAGTGAGGTGTGTGTGGTGATCACACCCATCTCAGTAGATCTGTCAGCTTTCCCGCTTTTGTTAGAGGGTGATATCATGTTTCCTGGGGGGAGCGCTGGAAGACAATGCTAGGCCACTTTCCTCCAGATACAATAGGCGGAGTCAGGAAGGCAGTATTGACATTGCTGGGGCTGGGGAGGCACTCACTGCTCTGCGGCCGTCAGATGGTAAACCAGCTTAACCTTGGCATACAGGGCCTGGGTTGTGCAAGGCGTCTGGCTACAGAGCCAAAGGGACTCCACCCTGGGGACAGCAGTGCTTTAGACATCTGGGAATCTGGGATGGGCTTCAAATTCCAATCCTTGTGTCAAAAACAACCGTAAAACAATAATAGTACCAGTAATAACAAAAATGACTACCATAGATGAATATCTCTATGTACCAAGTGTTTAATATGATTTTAATATCTCCCAATGAACTTGCACAATAGATATTATTAATTTTTAAAAATCTATGTTGAAATTCAGGTTCTCAAAGTTTAAGTGACTTGCCCGAGGTTTTAAACTGTAGTAGACACCCATTATTTTGTACTGCCTAACGTCTCTTTTTCAAGAGTTGCCATGATTTCCTTCCATGTTATTCTTATGGGACTGCTGATCATTGATCACAGACTGTTCCTTTCACCTGATGACAGCGGTTGGTTCAGATGGAAGGTGCACACCGCACGTGGTCAGTGAGACTCTTCCTCTGGGAATTTGTGAGCAGTATGTTCTCCTTCTTCAGTGAGGACACTGTATACCTGGAGCTACCAGCTTGCTTGGGCACTTGAGGGAAGCTGGTCTTCGGTGAGAAAGAATGAGGACAGTAGCAGAACAGAACCAAGCAAGCATCATTGGAGCACTGGGTTCAGTGGTTTTAGATGAGAAATGTGTCTCTGTATCTTCCAATGATGGGAGCCAGTCACTCTTAGTTGCTTATACCATTTTGAGTTGGTTTTGTGTCTTTAAACTGAATAGTCCTGAGTGACCCCATGGTCTCAGCAGGAGATGATGGAGACCAGAGTTCAGTTGAGAATGACCTGAACTCAGATTCTGAGCTCTTTCCCAAACTTCGCTTGCTGTCTTCTACCTAGTAGGTCCTGGTCACCTTAAGCTGGAAAATGAGGACGATAATAATATCTATTCATGTGATTTTGGGGAAGATTTTAAAAGAGATACTACTTAAAAGTACTTAGTACAGGGTTGGTATACAATGAGCACTTAATAAAAATCAGAAACTCAATTATTGCTTATAGACAAAGCTGGAGACTTTTATATTGGCTCCTGCCAGTCCTTTCAAAACACAGATCCATCCATGAGGGCAGGTGGCTCTATATTCTGTGCTGGATGGAACTCCCCAGCTTCCCTGCGTGAAACTCAACACTGGTACCCCAAGCTTGGCCTTGTCTCAGGGACAGGAAAAGAAAAGCTTAGAGCTGTGTGTTCTTGGGGTTTGCTAAAAATCTGGAGTGTCAGGTGAAGGTATTCCTACCTGTGGATCTGCAGCTCATGACATAGTGCTCCCTACTTTTCTCCTGCCAGAACCCCATTTCCCCTTGTCTCTGGCCCTGACTGACCTGAAGCTCTAGGGTGATGTGTCTTCTGTAGGACCCTACCTCATTTAGCCCAATCCTAAGTTTTAGTTCTTGACAATTTCTATTCTAGAATTGTCATTTCCAAGTGGAGCGTGCCTCACTTCTGACTAAGCTCATTATTGGATTTGGGGGCCCATTGTGGAGTGAGTGAGTGAGTGTGTGTGTGTGTGTGACAATAGTTCTGTCCCCATTTCACTACCATCTTTCCTCTCATTCTTTCTTCTCTTACTCTCAGTTCCCCTTGTGTCCAGCACCTCTTGAATCTATAAAGCACTTTCTAACCTTCTGGGACTGATTTAAATATCTGCCTATTTATTATTCATTGCTACCACTTCAGATCAAAGAGCACCGTGGAGGCGGTAGTTGGTTGTGGTCAGCAACTTTTCAGGAGCCTGTCTTTGCCTACCTCACCAGGCTCTTGTAATTCTCAGTCCCTCATGGTACGTTGGAGGTGTATTTCAGTCGTACCAGGCTCTTTGCAGTTTCCAAGCACACACTTCCAGGCCTCATGGCCTTTGTGGATGCTGCTTCTTCTGCCAGGAATGCCCTCTTCACATTCTCTTCTTCACCTGTCTGACTGATTCATGCTTTCAGGTTTATTTCAGGTATTATTTCTTCCAAGAAGTCTTCCTTAACCTCCTTACATGGGTGAGAGCCCTGCTATAGCCTGGGCTCCACCAAAAACATAGCCTCATATGCAGGTAGATTGTTTGGAAAGTGATCCCAGGGAACAAGAATAAGTAATAGGTGAATACAACTGTACCAGAATGTGTTATCACGTTGGCCACTGCTACAGATGCCTGGTGCTTCAGACCTTCTGAGGAGCCTTATGAAATGAGGCTCAGAAATGTTCACCTGCAAAGGAAGAAAGGCGTTCATCCATTTCTATACTCTCCCTTCAGGAATGAGTTAAGTAGATGTTAGAAGCTAGTGAATTACTGCTGGTTTCCTGTGCTGTTGTGCCAGATAAAGTTGTAGCAGAGGAAGTGAGGTTTACTCACAGGGGCTCTGAGTGAGCTACTTTGAGGTTACGTCTGCTCACAGCTGGCGGAGGCCTGCACAGAAGTGGCCCCTGCAGAAGCAGCTGGCGTCACAGCTGGGATGCAGAGCATTTGCACTGGTGCTCAAGAGATGTTGGATATAGGCACCCTCGTGCTCACCTCTGTCATAGTACTTAGAAAATTAAATTAGAATTTATGGTTTACTTGTTGGTTTTACCCACTAGGCTATCAGCTGTGTTTGGCATTTCGATATTCTCAGCACCAAACATAGTATACTGGCTGGCAGAGGAATGCTTTAGTAAATGGTTTTGCACTGGATTGAATGTTCTAACCTAGTGCTTCCCTAAGTGTGCACATATAGGGCTGCTGGCCTGAAAGATGATTTTATGTAGTACTTATGTGGAGGAATATTTTTAATTATGATATTTATTAGTATGTATTTATAAATATGTGTGTGTGTATCATGTCAGTCATATAATTTTCTGACTATTCTGGCTTAATATGAAACTACAGAAGAAAAGATGAGTTAAAGAAAATGGTCAATAGAATAATTATAGAAGTAGCATGTAGACTCAGCAAGAATCATGAAAGTGATGCCTAAGTTCATTTAGTTTGGGAGATGCAACTGTAGCTAAATGAGTTAGTCAATTCTTTTAAGACTCTTTGTGTGTGTGTCCAAATAAAAAGAAAAGGAAGTGGGCATGTAATTAATACAAGTCTAGTGACATAGACAAAGTGAAAGTCTCAGGGTGATCAATTTGCCTCAGATGACGGTCTTGGACTCTAATTTTGCTTCTCTCAGAAAAATCTGCAAAGTGGACATTTAATAAACTACAGACAAGAGCCAGTTTATCCTTTGGCATATTGGGCATCCCTCAAGGTCCAGCAGTTAGCCAGCAAACCAATGAGCAATACCCACCAGTGGGGAAATGGGTGGATCAGTTATAGTCATTCACTGAAGCTAACATTTACTGAGCCCCTTCTATACACTGGGAATCTGCTAGGCATTCTACTTACAGAGATGCTAAAGAGAGGGATCTGACTGCAAGTGGCTTGCAGTCCGGTGGATGAGAAGCTCCCATCTAGCAGAGCTGACAATAGACTCTAGGAACATGGAAGCTGGTGAGTGAGTAATCTGGAAAGAGAACGGGATCTCATCAGGAGGGTGACATTTGAGAAGGATGAGTAAGATGATGCTCTGTCGAAAATCTGGAGTGGATATGAGGAGTAAGGCATTTTAGGCAGAGGGAGGCACATGGAAAGTGAGGAATTCAAGTTTAATACTCCAGGGCACAGTGAAAGAAGGGGGTGGCAAGAGATAAAGCTGGGAACCCGATTGAGAAAAAGATAATTTGTTTTGCTGTGGGCTGAGTGGGCGGGATTGCAGATACTTCTGGGAGATGTTAGGATGTGGTGTGAAGCTGTGTGAGGGAATGAGATTGCCCAAGGGGTACTTCTGGGAACACCTATCAGGGGGCACAAGAAAAGGAAACTGCAGGCATTCCATGAGACACACCAAAGGAGGAGGGAGTTTCCATGACATCAAAACTCACAGAGGCAGAAGCAGAATAAGGAGAGGGACTGGAGAATTTGGGTGTTAGGTGCTGTTACAAAGCATTTTTAGTGAGTGGGCAGGGCTGGGGTTGAGGAGTGAGTGGGAGGTGAGGACATGGAGTAGGTAAGCAGGGATTCCTTTCTGAGGGATGTCCCAGGTCCTGGCAGGTTCCTGTATGTGTATGCTTTTCTGTAAGGTTAATTCTAGGTGAGCCGGTAGGGGAAGGGCAGAGGTCCTCCCTGCTCTTGCTGACTCAGGCACTGGTGGGGGGGGGGTGTGTGTGCAAAAGTTTAAAGAGAGTTGAGAAAGACTTCTTCCATAATAGACATTCTCCCTTCCCCTGGATGTGTCCCCCAGTTACCTGAATTATGAAATTGATATAGTTTCACAAACACATGGTAATGGGGGTAGAAGTTTTCATGGAGAGGCCACATACTGTTACCTAGAATAACAGAATGTTAGAACTGTCAAAGACTTAAAAGATTATATAGTGCAGGGTTTCTGAAGTGCCTTCACAGAATATGCTAATTCCAGGAAAGACATAGAATCTTTTTTCCTAACATCTAATGTGCCATACTTCGAGAAATGCTGATATGATTCAACCGGCTCATTTTATAGATGTTGACACTGAGGCTGTTGGGCTGAGAGTTCAGCACTTAGTTAATGCCCAGTCAGCTCATCAGAGGCCATGGTTCTTCACCTTAATAGAAAGAGTAGAAGGCGATGTAAATTAGAGATCAATTCATGTATAGTCAGATGGCATGAGATTGCATTCCAGCTTTATCATTGTACTGCTTAGCAATTGCTGTGTAACAACTACTCCCTGAACTGAGTGGCAATGTTTACCACCACTCACATGCCTTTGGGTCATCTGAGCTTTTACTGATCTATGCTGAGTACAGCTCAGTGGTGCTGCTTGGGTTTGCAGCAGCTGGGACAGCTCTGCTTCTTGTCGTAGGTGTGTGGGTTATCTGGGTGACTCTGCTTACATGGACCTCATTCTTCTTGGATCACCAGATTACCCACAGTGCATTGTTCTCAGGGTGATGTTAGAAATGCAAGAAGGCTAAGTAGAAACACATAAACAAGGGAAGCTTCTTAAGGCCTAGGCTCAGTGGTTTTACTGTCACTCCCAAAGTCATGTGCCATGGTCAAGGGCTGGGAAGTACACTGTCTATGAGGAGACCAAAGCAAATGTGTGGATGCAAGAAGTGCTGAAAAATTGGGGCGAACCATTCAATCTAATGTTAGCTTTGTGCTATGGTACAAGTTGTTTTGGAGGGGATTAAATGCATTAGTTCGTGTGAATCATTTAGAACAGTGCTTGAACTTAGAAAACACTAGGTAAATGTTAGTATTTTTATTAACTTCATCCACCTGACCGTCACTACCAATGCATGGTGCAGGGTATTTGGGTCTTTGTGGCCAGAGTGGCTATGGAAGGGTTAGTGTTAGAAGTAACCTTCTGAAGAATCCCCAAATTCCTCATGCACAAATTCCTTTCTTTCTCTTCTAAGTGCATAATGGCTGCAGATGTAAGGCCTCTGGCAGTGTGGCCTTTGCTTTGTGCTGCCTGGCCCTCCCAGCCCCTTTTCCCTGTGAGTCTCACACCCAGAGTCAGCAGTGCTTTTCACACAAACCCTCTGCCAAGAGGTGTGGAACTGGAGCCAGAAATGCACAACAGCTGCAGGAGCTCAGCCACTTTCGGAGGCCTGTAGTAATCTCCCAACAGGCCTAGCTAAGCACGGCCCAAGCCCCGACCACTGAGTGACTTTGGAGTACGTAAGCCATCAGCAAAGTGTGATTCCAACATGAGTAATGCATGAATTCTGCCAGCTGCTCCTGGAATCAAACAAAAAACAGTGCTGTTGCCAGCCAGGCATAAAAATCACCATTAATTGCATCACTGTCTTCCCACAAAAGCTGGGAAGAGCCAGTGACTCAGGCGAACTTCTGTTAGAGGCCCTCTTTGCCTCTTCTAGAGATTGCTTTCTGATGGAATACATGGCTTATAGCCTCTACCAAACGCACCTTTTCATTTTAACCAGGTAGTTATGCTCACAGGCTCTGAGGGCAGATGAATCTGGGCTGGAGCCCACTCAACAATGTGGTAGCTGTGCGACCTTTGACCTTTCACCTCCCTTTAGATAGGGATAATGTCACCCACACTACAGAGTTGTGGTGGTTGCAAGATATCAATAGAAGCCGATCAAAGGCTTAGTAAAGTGCAGGTTCATAAGAGATGCTCGATAAATATTAGCTATCATTATTATTTCGTACGTCTCTCTATCGCTCCTCAGAGAACCCTGTCTCCCAGAATCTGTATAAATGTTATTCTCTTCCAGCGCATCCCATTTCAACATGCCTCATTCCTTCCCAGCCCACTCTACTCTATAAATAGTTTTTGGGCCCTACTCTGTGCCTGACACTGGGCCAGTAGATAAGAGATGAATGAAGTCAAGTCATTGCTGCTAAGTAGGTGCTGTTAGGCTGCGAGTGGCAGAGAGACGTGGGGTAGGCTCTCGTTATCCATCGCAGTTTTGTTCCATGAGCCCTGAACACAGGGTTCGTGTCCTGCAAGTTGAAGCATCGTTGTTAACCGATCATACAAAAGTCGGTTCTGTGTGTGCTTCTGTTTAAGGGGAAATCATTGAGTGTATACGGCTGATTCATTAGCCCCAGCTTGTGGCTAACAGCCCTGTAACTTCTGGCTGAACAGAGCTTGTCTAGCACGTGTGTTTTCTCGTAAGGCACATCACGGCATTCTTGTGCTTGGGAACATTAGACAGCATTCTCATACTCTGCTTGCGAGTCATCTTAAGTGGTAAAGTTGCCAACAGAAACATAGAAAGGGGACAAAGTGGCACTAAATGTACCTCAAACAACGATGCTGGCTTTACAGTATGAGAGCTGAGTGGAGTGATGCCTTGTTCCACCTTAGGCGGCAACTCATGCACCTGAGGACTCAGGGTTTTCCCTGCTCTTCATGGGTTCGAAAGACTGGAAAGTCACCATTGATTTTGAGGTATAAATGAATTCAACAAATAATGAGGATAGATTGTTTATACAAATGATTAAACTGCTCAGACTGCAATAAAGTTCCCACAGAAGTCAGGGCAAGCACAGGAGAGAGAGAAATGGATTCAGTCTGGGACAATCAGGTTCCACGGACTGAAATCAGACTTTCAAGTGCAGGAGAGCATTTCTGACAGATCAGACAGAGATGGACGCGTGGAGGGGTGAAAACCCTGCATTCAGCCCCATTAGCCAGATTGGGGCTAGCGGGCGGAGAGATTTCCGCCTCTAGCCCTGTACTGTGTAGCCCAGGTTTGAGAGGTGGCCTCCTTACCCACACCCACTCAAAAGCAAGACTGAGCACTCCGAGATACCACACCAAGGATTCCACTCCAAAGAGTTAGTGAGCAACAGAGAGTTTTTAGTGGGTCAAAGGAGAAGACAATTTATGTTGCACAGTGAGCAAAACTTAATAAACTCACCAAGTGGGCTTCTGTGTTCTTCTACTTAAGTTTCTCTTTAGCCCCCAGTCTTCTCATTTCTCCTTCCTTCCTTTTACTGCCTCTACAAGTCCACTTTCACCCTCACTTGCATAAACCGTTCTGCAAAACAAAGGTCAGCGCCTTATCTAAGCCCTCTCCCTTGCAATCTCAGCTGGAGCCCTGGATCCTCACTCAAGCACGCCTTCTAGGGGTTTTTTACTCTACCCTCTATTCCCCACTCCAAGGGGCTTATCCCAATATTCACCCAGTGAAATACTTCATCCATATTTTGGCATAAGCAATCGTACAAGGTCCCAGATAAGTTACCACTGACTGTGACTGGCCTGCTAGTTATTCCTGACAGAATAAATATTTTCTCTCTGGGAAGCACGACCCAGGGTTCTTGAGGTTTTTACAGAACCGAGTAAGTCCAGGTCCTTGTCACACGAGATATTCAGTAAATGAATAGATTTGGGCTAAACTGATGATTTGGGGGAAAGAGCCATCTCTAATGTTTTCCTCCACAGAGCTGATACATAGTTTTAATTATTGTAGTTTTCTTATATATTTCACAGCCAGGTTTTATCATTTTCATTATATTAAGTTCTAAACATTTGTTCCTAATCATTCTTACTTAGCAAAAGTCCCCAAGATAATTGCTTTTGAAACTTAATGAATAATTATGAATTTTATCTTGAAGAATAAGCAGAAGGAATAGCTAAGAAAATTCTGGGGATAAAGAGTAATGTCTTGGAAACAGCTCTCTTAGATCTTAAGACACAGTGTAATAATGTAATTCAGTGAGGCACAGCCCAAGGTCATGGACAACAGACCAACAGACTAGAAAGGCCAGCACCAGACCCGAGTTGACATAAAAATTTAATATCCTAGAAAGGATTCAAATCCATGAGGAAGGGAATAATAGTTCTATGAAAAATTAGTTTTCTGTTTGGAAAAGAATTGTTTGAGAAGCCCATCTGTTACCACACACCAAGATAAATTGCACATGGCTTAAAGAGATTTAGTAAAAATTTAAGCTGTCAAAAGAAGATGGAAGTGAATATTTATTGACGTTGCATATGGAGAAGGACTTTTTAAGTTTAAAAACAATGGCAGAAACCACAAAAATAAAAATCAATATGCTTA
>VMDR010035940.1:0-10623 GCA_007922815.1 Macrotus californicus | reverse complement strand
AGAAAGACTTTGAAAATATATTTGCCAAAGTTTCCAATACTTATCTTCAAGATTATTAATTTCAAACAGTAATATTTTTGATATTTTCAGACTTTAAAAAGAATAGTTTTTATAATAAGTAAAATAGTGAAATATATTCATTTTTTAAAAAATAATAAAGAATTGGATTTGCCACAAATTTGCTTTCATTCCATTTAGTGATGATAATACCTTTTGCTATTATCCTTTATTTGTGCTTGATTCCTCTTCTTTTTACTAAAGTAAAAGAACACCTCCTTCATCCTAGAGTAGGTATTCTAAAAAATAGCCAGCAAAACATGAGCAAAGAAGAAAAATGCATAGGCCATTCAATTGGTTGGCACCTTCAGGTAGCCAAAATATTCACTTTCCAAGGAGTATCAAGAATTTGACTAACACACACATACTTACTCACACTCACACACAAGGATGAGTGTGTGTTTTTCAGTTCATTTTAGATAGTTGGTACAGTGCATAGAAGTGCTAGATATTTGCTAGAAACAACAAGCGGGGGGAAGGAACGTCCATTTATATTCCAGACTAGTGCAAAACTGAGCTCAGTTGCCCTCCTGCCGTAGCGGTCTTTGCTCTCATATTCTGTTCTTCAACCTAATTTATGACTTGACAGTTTGGGAGCTTGGACCTCTTGAAAGAAGCTTGTTACAGTCTCACTCACACCTTTTGTGGTTGTGGAAATCCAGACTCTAATTCACTCAACACTTTCAGTCCTTATTCTTACCTTCTTGAGGCCATTTGCTCCCTGAGAATACCATTGACATCAATTTACATTTAGCCCCATTTCCTATTATATTTACACCTACTGTTATTATCACTGGCAAATGTAAAATAATGATCACAATTATGGCCTTGAGAAAGTGCAAGCTCTTCAATCAGCAAAGAAAAATTAGATTATCCTCACTTCACTGTTCTTCCTCACAAAACAGTAGATTCATATTAGAGAAAATTTTTCTTAAACAAAACATGGACCAAAATAATTTTTACAGTAATTTTGATGACAATTATCTTTCAACCACATGGGCTATTTTCTGCATCATAAAAAAATTAGTTAGCAGAATTCAAATATTTCACTGATTTTTTCCAAGAAACCCTTTCCCATCTGGCATTTCATAATTTGTCATCTTTACTGAAGATACATTCATATTGTACTGGTGTATCAGTTATTTTAACCAAATTCCCACCTGACTTCTCTATTTTCCTGATTCCAGGGGCTCTCAAGGATTTTTTTTTTAAATATAATAATCACCTGTGAAGTTTGTTGAAACAAAGATAAAGAAGAGATTTTGAGCCAGTAGATCTGACATAAAATTGAATAACCCACATTTTGATCGGGCACCCCAGAGATTTCGATGCATTGTTAAATTAGGAAAAGAATGCTTATAGTCCTTCCTTTATCAAATGGCCCGATGAGCTTTCTCTGCCATCTTTTAGCCTTCCTCCAAGTACTCACTCTTTCTAGAGCCAATAGAATACTAGATATCCTTCCACACACCCAACAGTAAATTATTTACTATTTTTTATGAAGGGCAAGTTCATGACTATCTTTGGTTATCAGAGGGTTTCCTTAGTTGGGAACTTATCCGCTGTCCCAAGAACTTTAAGCA
This sequence comes from Macrotus californicus, assembly GCA_007922815.1. Taxonomy (NCBI): domain Eukaryota; kingdom Metazoa; phylum Chordata; class Mammalia; order Chiroptera; family Phyllostomidae; genus Macrotus; species Macrotus californicus. The sequence continues at coordinate 8,983 of VMDR010035940.1, read as the reverse complement.
GCACTTTTTCCCCCAAGACAATGTTTTAGCTCCTTATCTGAAGTTAAAACTTCTGTTTATCAGAAAATTAACAGATACTCTAGGTTAATAAGTAATTGATATGGTTGGATTTTTAACCTCACAGGCTAATTTTAGCAAGGCTTACTAATAGCTGTGACTACATCTAGATCTTAGAGACCAAGGGTTAGTTTCATGGTTTTAGTACATATGTTTTATCAGTATTTAGTCCAAGATATTATAAAAAATAATATCAAAACCTAAACTCTCTGTTTGCGATTTTGTTATGCATTTAGGAAGTAATAAATGTGGCAAATTTTTCCCTTAGTGCTTGATGAAAATTTTTGCTCTACGTATGAGTAAAAAATGTGGAACATGGAGCCCACCTGCTTTCACCTCACAGACAAAGAGTCTTCTCTCTGTTAAAGTTGAGCTACAGGGTTCTTCCTTTCCCAGGATTCAGAGATCACTGGCCCAGCTGTGATATGCAGTCTCAAAACACAAAACATCTGGAGAAATATGAACAGTTCATCTTTTCTTATTTATGTTTGAAAGCTGAGGAAATGTTTATGGAATAGAGAATTTGTTTAAATGAATGTCTGAACATTATGAATTCCTTGTCACACTTTATCTGGCTTCACAACTGTTGTAATGAACCAAGATCTCTCTGTACATATATGTACTGACATCAAGACAGACATATAGACCAGTGAAATAGAATAGAGAGCCCAGAATCCAACCCTCCCAAATATGGTCAAATAATTTTTGACTTGGGTGCCAAGACCTTCCAATGTAAAAGGACAGTCTTTTCAACATATAGTACTGAGAAAACTGGATATCCACATGCAAGAAAATTAAGTTGGACCCTTACCTAGCATCATATACAAAAATTAATTCAAAGTGAATCAAAGACAAAAATGTAATATCTAAAAGAATAAAACTCTAAGAAAAAAAGGCAAAATCATGACATTTGATTTAACAGTGATTTCTTATATACAGAACCCAAAACAGAGAAAACAAAAGAAAAAGTGGGATTCCATAAAAATTAAAAATTTGTCAAAGCAAAAGACAATATCAACAGAGTAGAATGGAAACCCACAGAATGAGAGAAAATATTTACAAATTATGTATTTGCTAAGGCAATGTCCAGAATATACAGAGAACTTCTAAAACTCAACAACAATAAAACAAACAACTTGATTCCAAAATGAGCAAAGAACTTGAATAGATATTTCTTCAAAGATATACAAAAGAGCAGCAAGCACATGAGGAGATGCATATCACTGATCATTAAAAAGTGCAAGACAAAATTACAATATGATAGCACCCCATATCCCTTAGGGTGGCTAGCATGGAAAACCACACCAAAAACAGAAAATAAGTTTTGGTGAGGATGTGGAGAAATTGGTACCATGTTCACTTTAGGTGGACATATAAAATGATATAGTCATTATGGAAAACAGTATAATATTTCCTCAAAAGTTTAAAAATAGAATTATCTTATAACCCAGCAATTTCACTTCTGGGCATTATCCAAAAGAATTAAAAGGTGGTCTCAAACAGATATCTGTACACACATGTTCATAGTAACATTATTCACAATAGCTCAAGCATTTAAGCAATCCAAGTACCCATCAATGGATGATGAATGGATGAACAAAATGTGGCATACATAAAAAATTGAATATTATTCAGCCTTAAAAGGGAAGGAAATTTTGATATGTGCTAGAACATGGATGAGCCTTGAGGACATTAAGCAACATTAAATAATCAAGACATAAAAAGACAAATATTGTGATTCCAGTTAGATGCTTAGGGTGGTCAAAATCATGGAGATAGAAAGTAGAACAATGATTGCCAAGGGTTGGGGAAAGAAGGAATGAGAGTTGTTTCATGGATACAGAGTTTCAGTTTCACAAGATAAAACGCTATGGGGTTAGATAGTGGTGATAGTTCCATAATAATATGCATGTATTTAATAGCACTCAATTGTACTTGATATAGTGTTTAAGATGGTAAATTTTGTTATATGTATTTTACCATAATTTTAAAAAACTGAAAAAACACACAACTCACATCAGCTATGTAATTCACCATATTGAACTAAAAAAAAATAATGAAAAAATATATAATTATCTCAGTAGATGCAAAGTTTTTAAATAAAATCTGCATCCATTCTTGATAAAAACTCTCAGCAAAATAAAAGGGAATCTTAACCTGATCAAAGAAGTTATAGAAAAACTTGTAGGAAGTATCACCACGTGCAGTCACAAAAGACGATGCTTTGCCCTGAGACTGGGAACAAGTGAAGGATGACCCCTATAAGCACTGCCGTTCAACGCTGTGCCGACGTCTTTGGCTCGACTCTTCATACTCCTGGCGGTGGTTTTGAAAAGGGCTCATGTTAAAATTTGATGAATTTAAGTTGATCAATTTTCTCTTTATGGATGGCGATTTTTATGCCACCCTAATGATTGTGAAGTGCTATTTCCTTGTGGTTTTGATTTGCCCATTCTTGATGACTAATGGTGTTGGAAATATTTTTATATATTTATTGCCATTTATTCATAGAAGAGGTGTGTGTTCTTGTGTGACTAATAAAGCTTATTTTCATCCCCGTTACTATACAGTACCAACTTCCTATTATGATATGAAAAATCTAATAAGAAATAAATAAATATTTTTTCTGATTACCATACTCTTCCAAAAAGTTATGGGAAGACATGTCAAGATTTAAAGGTATCTAGGAGGAAACTATATATAAAAGTGTCCAGTCTCAACAAAAATGGAGGAAGCCTTTAAGTGAGAGCACAGGAGATAGAGAAAACATTGCCAGCATTCAGAACTTGTAAGATTAAAGTACAGACTAAAATAATTCAACAATATGGAAAGGATTTACACTAGTGAAAATACTGTATTCAAACGCTGACCACTCCCCCTTGGAATAGTACTGTTTACTTAGTTTGTCAGTGTGTGTGGAGCAGCTTGGGTCTCAGTATCTGCTGGAGTCTAAGCAGAGTTATTATGCAGACAGAGGTTCTCAGAAGTGTGCTTTATGTTGGATAAATGCTTATTTGCATATCATGTATTTTCTAATAATGTCTTTTTTGGAAGTAGTTTTTTCCCAAGAGAATATTTAGAAGCTATGTTTTCAGCTTTTAATAGATAGAAAAGCCAATAAGCTACTCAAATGATTTAATATAATCAGTTCTTCAAATTCAGACCAAAGGATGGGAAGAAAATCAAATAACACTGAAAAGGGTTATGTTCAAATTCTTTTTTTACCCTCAGTAAAGTCCAAGTCACAGAGAGAGAAGTCCTAGTAGACGGACATTCCAGTGTGTGCTGTTCATTTTTCTAACTACCAAAAGTAACAGAAAATTCTTCTGAGAAAATGGAGGTCAGCTTTAAAAGGAGTAGCTATATCTACATAAAGACAAAGTGGGTACTAAGGTGTTTCATGGAATCACTTTTTTAAAGAGGAAAAGCAGACAGAAGGTTTTTTAAGGTTACCAGTAAAGCAATAGGATGCTCCCAGGAACCACCATAATCAATGCTTAATCACTATTTGGAATTAAAATGAGCATGCTCTGAAAATTTGCACAATGTCTTATGTATATCTTTAATTTCAAAGCTTTCATATTTCTGGGTACATATTGTAGTCAAGGGTTAGGACCAGAGTCCCTCTCAGTTGCCTTCAAAATTGAAATAGACTTACCTTGTGCTAGTATTAGTTTTCTGTTACCCAGAAATATCACAAAAATCAATAGACATCCAAGAACATGAGGACATTGGTGAGATGTTTACTGCCAAAGGATCTCTGGATACTGAGTAGTCAAGATTTCTCTAATTTACTTTAAAACTTATCTGTATTTTTTGCTAATGGGGCTAATATACATCTAGAGTATAAACCAGCTAAAATAGTTCTCCTAAGGCCAAAGACAGAATTTCTTTGAAGGAGGAAAAACAAAGAAACAACACCTCTTTCAGTAAATCAATAAAACATTTCTCTCAAAATCATAACCAAATCATTTAGAAATTATTGCAAATAAAATAGGTTGTTATTCATTTATTCTTTCAACTGTATTTATTGGCTGCCTACTATTTTCAGGAATTACTCTACATGCAGTGGATACAGTGGTAAACAAATTAAAAGTGTGCCCTCATGGAGTTCATGGTTTAACAAGTACAAAATCCATAAATGTAGTATAATATCATGTAGTGCTAACTGCGGTGGAAAAATAAAGCAAAACGAAGCACTAGATGGAGAAGGATTCTCTCACCATTAATATTTACTTAATGCTAATCCCAGCCCTCTGAAACCATCCCCCACACCATGAATCTTACGTGGTGACGTAGTCCAAAGATGAATAGTAGTAGAAGTAATGTAACCGTTTAGTTTTAGAAGCGTGTACTGAACATGCCCGGGTTTAATTATTGTTTATGTGTCTAAAATTTATCAGCCAATAGTTACTAGAATTTTGTCCAAGAGTGATGAAGGCAAGATGCCAGGTGGATAATGAAATAACCTTTATGATGTTTACAGTCTGGCTTTTTCTATTTTGACAAAGTTAAAATAATGACAGTTTTTTTCCAAATTGTTTAGTTTGAGTGCCTTTCTTTGAACTTTTCTTTTGTGAAATATAACAGAGAGAGAGCAATGTTTTTAGAACATAGATATTCATCTTAAATTATTGAAAAGCAAACATCACCGAAAACACTCAGGTCAAGAACTAGGTCGTTGCTCACCTCCCAGAAGTCCCCAGTGTACCACACAGTCCCTTCGCTCCTTGAGTTATTCCGTACGCTGACTATTAAGATTTCCCTACATATGTAAAAATGCCTAGAAAATAGAACTAGTTTTGCCTTGGTGTTGTTAAAGATTTAAAAGTTTGCCATTCTGATGACTACATAGAAGCAATTTGAGGAGAATTGATATCATTATATGATTGAATCTTCTAGTCCATAAATCTGATTTATTTCTCAATTGTTTTGACTTCTTTTATAACTTTCAATAAAGTTTTACAGTTTTCCATATAGAAATTTGGACATTGTATACTGGGATTATCTCAAGGTGTTTTATATTGTTGATGTTATTATAATTAGGATTTTCTTATTTGAAGTCATCTAATGGTTGGCGGTATATAAAAAGAAAATTGATTTTTGTATAATTAATGTTATACCCAGAAAACTTATGTAAGTTTCTTATAAATCTTGTATTTTACTTTTAAATTCTTTTGGATTTCTTATGTACAAATGATTTCTCTGGTGGAAGTTTTCTTTGTTGTTCTACTCCTCAGTGTATTATGTGTGCATGCATAAGAGTATCTGTGTTTGTGTTGCTTTGCCGCACTGGTTACAACCTGCCGTGCAGCTTTGCACACAATACTGGTAAAGTGCATCCTTTTCTTAGTTCTAATACCAAAGGGACAACTTGCAACATTTACCATTAAACTGTTGTAGTTTTAAGGATAAGCATCATCACATTAGGATTTCTTTTTCCCACTTTGTTAAGAGATTTTATTTTTGGTAATACTGTATTTTATCAATTGCTGTGTCAACCTGTACGAATACATAGTTTTTGGTTTTAATTAGTTACATTAAATTGCTTTGCATTTTTTAATGTTAAAAGCTTGCATTTAGAGGGGAAAATTTACCCATGATGCTATTCTTTTTAGATATTCCTGGAATCAACTTGCTAAACTTTATTAGTGAGAGAGACTTTTAATATATACTTGTTACAGTTTTATTTTATTTTATTATTTAAAAAAATTTAAATAATCGATTGTATTAGTTTCAGGTATATAGCATAGTGGCTAGACAATCACATACTTCACAAAGTGTTCCTTTTGCTATTTTCAGTACCCACCTGGTACCACACATAGTTATTGTAATATTATTGACTATATTTCCTATGTTATATGTACAATCTCATGACTATTCTGTTAACTATCAATCTGTACTTCTCAATCTCTTCACCTTTTTTTACCCAGTCCCCCAGTCCCTTTCTCCTCTGCCCACCATCAGTCTGCTCTTTGTATCTATGAGTCTATTTCTGTTTTGTTTGTTTATTTATATTGTTCTTTAGATTTCACATACAAGTGGCATTTGTCTTTCTCTGACTGACTTATTTCACTTAGCATAATACCCTCTGTGTTCATCCATGCTGTTGCAAATGTTAAGATTTCATGCTTTTTATGGATATTATTCATATTTTTTATCTTTATTTTTTCTTCTTCTTGAGGAAAGACTCTCTAATATTTCTTGTAATACTGGTTTGCTGGTGATAAACTCCTTTTGCTTTTTCTTATCTGGAAAGCTGTTTATCTGTTCTTCAATTCTAAATGATAGTTTTGCTGGGTAGAATAATCTTGGTTCTAGGTCTTTGGTTTTCATCACATTGAATTTTTATACCAATCTCTTCTAGCCTGCAAAATTACTGTTGAGAAATCAGCTGACAGTCTTATGGGAGCTCCCTTATAGGTAACTAACTGCTTTTCTCTTGTTGTTTTTAAGATTCTCTTTTTGTCTTTAACCTTTGGTATTTTAATTATGTGTCTTGGTATGGGCCTCTAGATTCATTTTGTTTGGGACTCTGCACTTCTTGGATTTGTATGTTTATTTCCTTCACCAGGTTAGGAAAGTTTCCATCATTATTTTTTCAAACAGGTTTACAGTTTCTTGCTCTTTCTCTTCTCCTTCCATCACCACATGATGTGAATATTGGTACACTTGAAGTTGTCTCCAGGCACCTTACACTATCCACAGTTTTTGAAATTCTTTTTTCTTTTTGTTGTTCTGGTTGTTTTCTTCTTCCTGATACTCCAAATTGCTGATTTGCTTGTCTGCTTCATCTACTATACTATTGATTCCCTGTAATTTATAACCTTCATTCCAGTTAGTGTATCCTTCATGTCTGACATAGATTCCATGTTTATTTTTTTTATTGTTGTTGAAGTTCTCACTAAGTTGCTTCAGCATCCTTGTAACCATTGTTTTGAGCTCTGTATCTGGTAGTTTGCTTGCCTCCACTTTGTTTAGTTCTTTTTCTGAAAATTTCTCCTATTATTTCATTTGGGACCTGTTTCTTTGCCTCCTTATTTTGGCTGCTTCCTTGTGTTTGTTTCTGTGTATTAGGTAGAGCTACTACATTTCCTGTACTTGGTAGAGCGGCCTTATATAGTAGGTGTGCTATAGGACTAAGTGGACCAGACTTCCCTGTCCCTGAGCTGGGCTCTCCAGGTGCACCCTCTGTGAGGGCTGTGTGCACTGTCTTGTTGTAGTTAAGCCTTGATTGTTGTTGGCACCTCACTGGGAGGGATTGACTCCCCAGGTTGATTGTCTGCAAAGACAGCTTGCAACTCCAGTGGAAGAGCTACTGTGCTGGGCTCAATCCTACAGAGCAAGACATGCTTCAGTATGGCTTGGGTGCCCCCTGAATCTGCTCCTTAAGTGTGCTGCTCATGGAGGTGAAAAGGTTGTAATCAGCATGGTCTGAAGTTGCCTACACAGTGCACTGGCTCTAGGGCCTCCCAGAAAGTGCAAGCTCTGCCACCACCTGTGCTCTGACTGGGACCACCTGGAGCAAGTTACAGAGCAATCTGCAGATGGCTTCTACTTATGCTAGGCTTGGAGGTGCCCAGGAGAGGCCAAGCTGCAATTTAGGGAGATTAAATTAGGCATGCCAAGGCCAGATGCTGCTTGTTTGAGAGATTTTAGGAAAGTTTGAAGCATGAACCAAGAGAGGTGGTTTGTATGGAAAAGTCACTGATACCATTACATGGCCTGGGTGGGCCTGTAAGTTGGGTTGGCCAGAGTCTCAGGGAATCATCAGGGTGGGGAGAACAGTGTTGGCCAGGTTGACGCAGACTGAAACATGGTACCCACCTGCCTGCTCTGTTGGGGGAGGGCTCAGAAAAAGAACAATGCCTTCTGCCAGCATTTCTGTCTGGGAGAAAGCTGCCCCTCCAGCCTTTGCCCTGAACCCAGAGAATTCTGTTCTTCCGTTTATGTCTTGGTTACTTTTTGAGCTGCTGCCCCTGTGCTGGAGCTCAGAGCCCGTGAGTCCAAGTAAGTCCATCTGTGGGCCCTTTAAGAGGAAAGCCTGGGACTCCAGTGATCATCTGATCTCATTCACCCACAATTCCTGCTGACTTTTACAGCCAGAGTTATGTGACTTCTTTTCATAGCACCAGAACAATGGGCTGAGAGTTCTGATGTGAGGCTGGGATCCCTTGCTCCTTAGGGGTGATCTCCATAGCCCAGATATCCCTTCTAATCGTTAAGTGCCACAGATGGGTGTGGAATCAGCTTGTCCTGCATCTCTGCTCCTCCTACCAGACTCAACGTGGCTTCTTTTTATATTCTTAGTTGTAGGACTTCTATTCAGCTAGATTTCTGAATGGTGGTTTTTCTGTAGTTTAGCTGTAATTTTGATGTTTTTGTGGGTTCTTTATGACTCAATTTATGGTCTATTTTAATACATGTTTCTGTGTATGTGAAAAGAATGGTTTATTCCTCAATTGTTACAGGGAGCATTTTACAAATATGTCAATACTTGTTAAGCAATCTGCAGTGAAGAACCAGATTTTAAAATTTCAAATCTATTATGAGTCAATAATTTTATGAAATACAATAAAAATGAATTATTAGAAAAATGAAATGGAAGAGGACATAAAACACAAACTCAGACTTTTATTATTAGATTCAAAAAACATAAAATTTCTCTCATTAAATGTGCATTAATGTTTCTAAAAGCTTCCTCTCAATTTTTGTATTCATCTGGTTGTGGAATAAAATAGCCTGTAGGTCTCCATCCACCTGATATACATAGACCACTTGGTGACTAGCATTGTCCTAACTGCTCATTCAGTCAAATGTGGTCCTTGTGTAGTTCATATCTACTTTGGTCTCATTGATATTTTGTCGTATTCTGCCCATTCCATAAAAGGTTTTAAAATCTCCTACTTTGATTATAGGTGAGTCT
>VMDR010035939.1:0-10621 GCA_007922815.1 Macrotus californicus | reverse complement strand
AAGGAAGGAAGGAAGGGGATGTAAATTGGAAGGGGAATGGAGGGGCAGATTACCTGGGCCCTTAACATAATTCTGTCTAAGCATGGCCGTGAGGGACGCTGTCAATTCATCAGGCAATATGCTGAGATGGAAAGAACATGGGCTTTGCAGAGAGATTTTAATTTGAATCACAGTGTGGCCACTTTTATTCTTTGTGACCTTGAGCGAGTTTCTTATTTTCTCTGAGCCTCAGATATTTTGTCTATAAAATAGGGATAATCTCTATGTTGTGCAATTGAGTGAGGATTTAATAAATGTCTAATACATGGAAGAAAAATGAATACATAATAGCTACTATTATAATAGCTACTATTAATCAGCAAAAGAATTTGAATGAATAAAGAATGGATTAATCTTTTTAGGGCTTGAAGATTTAAAGGTTTTGGTGAGGTATCCCAGACTTCCCTAACCTTAAGTTATATATCTTTTGTTCCTCTATACCTAGACTCGCATCCCTTCTTTTGAAGAATCATTTCTTCTCTCCTGTTCTTGGGGAATCAGCCCATCAGAACTGAGGTGTATAGAAGAGTCTGTTTTTCCTAAGGATTCCAGCATGAAAATTTTAGGGAAGGCTTCCAGTCAAGATGGTGCTATAGGTAAACACAGTATTCGAATCTTCCCACAACCACATCAAAATTACACGTAAACTACCAAACAACCATCATTCATAACTGCCTGAAACCAAACTGAACAAAAGTCCTACAACTAAGGGTTTAAAGAAAAAGCCACACCAAGACCAGAAGGAGGGGTGGAGACGTAGAACAGGCCGGTCTCCCACCCACGTGTGACAGACAAAAACTGGAATGGATATCTCGGCTTTGGAGGTCCTCCCTTAGGAGTGAGGGGTCTCAACCCCACAACAGGCTCCCCAGCCAAGGGTTCCAGTGGCAGGAAGAGAAGTCCCCATAACTTCTGGTTGTAAAAACCAGCAAGGATTTTGGTTCAGTGAGACAAAGGGCTTCTAGAGTCCCAGGCAGTTCCTCTTAAAGGGCCCATGCACAGACTTACTCTGACTCACTCCTTCTGAGTCCCATCGCTGGGCAGAGGCTCAAAGGCACCGGGGACATATAAGAAGAAATTGAAGTGTCTGGCATTGGCATGAGAGCTGGAAGGGGCAGCGTTTTCCCAAACAAAAGTATGACAGAAGCCATTGTTCTTTTTCTGAGTTCTTCCTGCACAGACCTGGCAGGTGGGTGCCATATCTGAGTCTCCATCAACCTGGTTCATACTGTTCCCTCTGCCCTGATGATTCCCTGAGACTCTGCCCCACCAACTGTGGGCCCTCCCAAGCTGTTTCAAGTGGCTTTTCCAAATGAATGGCCTGTCTTGGCTCATGCTTCAGAGTTTCCTAAAATCTCTCAAAAAGGCAGACTCTGGCCTCAGCCTGATGTGTACCTCTTGCTCAGTGGCCCCAGTCCCAGTGATGGGAGAACTCAGGAGTCGGAAAATGTTAGGTTTAGGTAATAGTCAATAAGCCTAGTAGTAAAAGCATGTAGAAAGCTGTTGTTTCCGGAACTGAAGGCATGGCCAACCCCGACTCCAGGAGACCATAAGCAATTCAACTTCTGTGCTCTAGAAGAGACCATAAGCAATCAAGATGGTATCGGAGCCACTGCATTCCAGGGAGAGACATCCTGCCGCCCAGGACACAGATAAAGAAAATCACCCAGGCCCCAGGACAAGGACCCAGATAGAAAATCACCAGTCAGTGGATGAAAGGATGATAAGGAAGTTGCCGGACTGCAGCTTTTATCTGATTAACCTCTTTCCTGAATTCCAAACCCCTTACCTACACTTTTATCCCCTTGAATTCCAAACCCCTTATCTATACTTTTTTCCTCCTTATAAAAAAAGGCTGGCTTCAAAGGAAATGTAAGACAGCCTGGTAGGGTACATAACCTGCCATCTTCTCAGATCACTGGCCATCTGAAAAAGCACCCATAAAGACTCAATCCCTGTGTCTGCTTATTGGTTCTGGTAGTGACAAGCGGCACAAACGCCGGCTTTTCCAGTTTCACCAGCACTAGTGGCAGCAGGTCTTGGTTCACAGCTTGGCCTCTCCTAGGCACCAACAAGCCCAGGACAAGTAGCAGCCATCTGCAGATTACTTTGTAGCTTAAGTGAGTGGCCCCAGGCAAAACATAGGCACTGGCTGATCTTGGCCTGTGCTTCTTAGGAGGCCCCAGAACTAGGGCACCCAGTAGCCAGCTTCAAATCATGTTGAAGCACCATCCAACCACCTTCACAAGTGACACAATCAAGAGCAGATTCAGTGGGCACCAGAGCTCCACTGAAGTAAGTCCTGCTCCATGGGGTTGGATCCTGCACAGCTGGTCCTCCATGGTGGTTGCAGCCAGTCCTGGCAGCCAGTCAGCCTGGGGGTAAATCCCTCCCATTGATGTGCCAAAGCAATCAAGTTTCAGCTACAACCGGAGAGTACCTGTGATGTCCAGCTCAGGGTGACCAGGGAGGCTGTGCCACTGGACCCCACATGACACCTACTACATTAGGCCATTTTACCAAAACTGGGAGATGTAGCAGGTCTATCTAATACATGGAAATAAACATAGGAAGACTGCCGAAGTGAGGAGACTAAAAAATCATGTTCCAAATGAGAGAACAGAACAAAACTTTACAAAAAGAACTAAACAAAATTGAGACAAGCAAGCTGCTAGATGCAGAGCTCAAAACTGGTTATAAGGATGCTCAATTAATGTAGGGGAAGAGCAGGTGAACTTAGAAAAGAACATCAACAGCATAAAAAAGGGTATGAAAATCATAAAAAGAACCAGTCAGAAATGAAAATATGCTAACTAAAATGAAGGATAATTTACAGTGAGTAAATAACAGAGTAGATAAAGCTGAGAATCAAAACAGCAATTTGAAATACAAGAAAGTAAAAAAATACCCAATCAGAACAGCAAAAAGATCCAAAACAATAAGAATAGTGCAAGGAGCCTCTGGGACAACTTCAAGCATAAAAACATTTGCAATATTTGCAGAAGGAAAAGAGAAAGAACAAGAAATTGAAAATCTATTTTAAAAAAACAATGATGGAAACCTTCCCTAACCTGGTGAAGGAAATAGACATACAAGACCAGGAAACTCAGACAATCCTAAACAAGATGAACCCAAAGAGACCCACACCAAGACACATCATAACTAAAATGCCAAAAGTTAAAGACAAAGAAAGAATCTTGAAAGTAGCAAGAGAAAGGCAGTTAATTACCTACAAGGGAGTTTCCATAAGACTGCCACCGATTTATCAACAGAAAATTTGCAGGTCAGAAGGAATTGGCAAGAAATATTCAAAATGATGAAAAGCAAAGACCTATAACCAAGATTACTCTACCCAGCAAAACTATCATTTAGAATTGAAGAACATACAAAGAACTTCCCAGGTACTCTGACTAGTGTGATTCAGTTGGTTGGGTGTAATCCCACAAAGCAAGAGGTGGCTGGTTCGATTCCTAGTCAGGGCACATGCCCAGGTTGTGGGTTTTTCCCCAGATGGGGCACAAATGAGAAGCAACTGAATGATGTTTCATTTCACATCAATGTTTCTCTCCCTCTCTTTCTCCTTCCCTTCCCTTCTGTCTAAAAACAAATAAATAAAATGTTATAAAAAAGAGAGAGCTTCCCAGACAAGAAAAAGCTAAAGGAGTTCATTACTACCAAATCAGTATTAATGAAATGTTAAAGGGTCTTCTTCAAGAAGAAGATGAAGAAGAAAAGGAAAAAAAAGACAAAAACATGAACAATAAATGCCTATTTCTCAAAAATTGAATCTAAAAAATGAATAAATTAATTAACAAGAAGTACAGAAAACAGATTCAGACATGGAGTACATTTGATTGTTGCCAGATGGGAGGGGGCTTGCGGGTTAGGTAAAAAAGGTGAAGGTATTAAGAAGTACAAATTAGTAGTAACAGAATAGTACAGCATAGTGAATATAGTCAATAATATTCTAATAACTATGTAAGTTGTCAGATAGGTATGAGATTTATCAGGATGACCACTTAGTATGATATAAAATGTCTAATCACTGGGTTGTTCACCTGAAACTAATATAATATTGTGTGTCAACTGTAATTGAAAATAAAAAATGATTTAAAAAAAAGTGAATACCAGGGAAGAATGATTTCTTGGGTTACCTGACCATCTCTCAACCAAACTCATTCCCAGCACCACTAGTTGTAAGGACATTATCAGCTAGAGTTGCTTGCTGCCATTTTCCCCAATGGCATGGAAGAGGCTATGTGCCATAGTAAGAAATGGTATTAATATGCAAAAAGAAGCAGAGGTAAGTGATAGGAAGAAACACAACTGCTCTGCAGCATGATCTGGGTTCTAAGTTCAACTATGTAATGTGCCAGATTTACCCTCAGCTTTTCATATCGATATAACTTGGCTTTTGTCATTCTCAACCAAAAAAAAAGTATAAAAGAGTATTCTTAACTCTCCTGAGTTGACCAACCCGGTGAGTATATTAGTTTTTTGCTATTATAATGCTCTGTGACAAATAATCCCCACAACTCTGACTTATAAAATAAGCATGTATTACTTACTCATGAGTTTGCAGCAGTTCATCTACGACCCTGAGAAACTTCCTTGAGATTAGCTAAACTCGAATCCAAATTGAGTTTTTGGTCCAGGTCTGTTCCACGTATCTCCTCATTCTTGAACTAGCAACCATCTGGGCATGCTCTTTACGTGGAAGATTGCAGAACGTTCAAGAGGCCAAACCAAGATGTGTACACACATTCAAAGACTCTGCTTTGGTCATATTTGCTCATATTTCTTTAATCAAAACAAGTCTCAAAGTCAGGACCGAAGTCGACAGGACAGGGGATGTTCACTCTGCTTACTCCAATGGGAAGCACTACAGAGCTTCACGGCAAAGGGTATGGATATCAAGTTCTGCTATAGGCAGGAAGAGGAAAAGTGAGAACGATGACCTAGCAAAGAGAATGGGCTCAGGAGCTGAAAAGTTCTAGGTCACAAATGTAGCTCCACCACTCATGCCCTTGACCAAAGGACATTCTCCTTGGTTCATGAAGGTCATCTTTTCCAATCAAGTCACTAACTTTAGAAGAATATACATGGAGTAATGAGGGAGAAAAAAGACATTCTAAGCAAACATAATAGAGGGAGCTGCATCAGTTATTTTTGTTTTTTTTTTAAAGATTTTATTTTTTATTATTTATTTTTAGACAGAGGGGAAGGGAGGGAGAAAGAGAGGGAGAGAAACATCAATGTGTAGTTGCCTCTCACTTGGCCCCCACTGGGGACCTGGCCCGCAACCCAGGCATGTGCCCTGACTGGGAATCAAACTGGCGACCCTCTGGTTCGCAGCCCACGCTCAATCCACTGAGCTACACCAGCCAGGGCTATTTTGAATCACGAAGAGAACTTGAGTATGGAAACATAAAGATAGAAGGATTCTGATTCCTGACTCTGAAGAAGTATTGACATCCCTGGGCTGCTTACCTTTAGCCTTCTTTCTGTAAGAGAATAGTCCATTGTGTGTTTAAACCACCTTTTTTCAGGGTACTGTCACTCGCAGCCAAATGCAATTCCTAAGTGATACAGGTACTGTGATAAGTCCAGACTGTGTCTACATAAGGTAAATATGGTAAAACTCTAATGTATGAGATCCAAATTCTGGAACAGAAACTACCGCATTTGTAGTTATCTGAGGGCCTCAAAAAGTTGATGTTCCCAGAGTAGAAAAAGAAGAGGATACAAATCTAGGGGATTCTTTTGAGTAAGAGAAAATTTTTAAATTGGGGTTCTGACTACCTATTTCAGAAGGTGTTATATTAGTCTCTGCGTTTTTCTATATGTTAAAGTACCTTTTAAAAGAGTGAGAAGAAAAGAAAATCCTTTAGTATTCATCCTGATCATGTGGACATAAGGAAAAGTCTGAGAAAGCTTCCCCACTGGTGAGGGGAGCTGTTTGGTTTATGCCACTGTGGTCAATTGGATGATTGTTCCCAAGCTTTTGCACCCTCTTTGTAATGAAATTGTATAGCCATGCCCTTGGCTGTGTCCCTTTGAAGATCCTCCCCGTAGAATGGACAGAGTGCTCATCTCCACCTCATTGATCCTGGACTTGATCATGAAATGTGATCAGACATGATATAAGCAAGAGCTGTAAATGTACTGACTTACCTTGGTTTTTCCCTCTGGTATTTCTGCCCTCTGCCATGAAGAGAATACTCCCAAGAAGCAGCTGCTCTAGGTGAATGAGAACCAGATGGTGTGCAACTAACCCTAATCCACAGCCTAAAGTCAAAACCAGTCAATCCCAGGCAAGCCTGACAGAACCACCATCAACTGAAGACCTGTGAGCTAGACATAGAGGAACCAATTAAGCTCCTGAGTCTGGTGGCTGTTGATCATGTAGTATTATAGAAGGGACTTGTCAGGGGGCATTTGTTGTTTTTGCCTGCCCAGTATCCCTTCCCCAATTCTGCTGATAACAATTCCTCTTTTATTTGAGCAACTGCCAAAAGGTGGTTCTGGTAGGCTGCCAACACAGCACCTCATCCAGAGGTGGACATATCATGAGTCTATTCAAGGCAGCAAGAAGGAGGAGGAAAGGACAAAAGGGCACTTCTTCCCTTCTAAGAATCCGTGGTAGGCAGACTAATGGCATCTCAAAGATGTCCATGTCCTGATCCCCAGAACCTGTGAGTATCTTAGGTTACATGGCAAAGGAGAATTAAAGTTGTTCATCATCTGACATTAAAATAGGGAGACAAGTCTGGATTCTCTGGGTGGGCCCAATGTAAACACAAATGTCCTTAAATGAGGAAGAAGCAAGGAGAACAGTCCAAGTCAGAGTGATGCAATGTCAGAAATACTCAACTGGCCATTGCTGGCTTTGAAGATGGGAGAGGCCATGAACCAAGGCATGTGGCAGGCTCTGGAGACTGGAAAAGGCAAGGAAACAGATTCTTCCCTGGAGCCTCTGGAAGAATGCAGTCTTCCTGACACCTTGGCTGTAGCCCAGTGAGATCTCTGTGAGACTTCTGACCTCCAAAACTGCAAGACAATACATTTGTGTTGTTTTCAGCTACTTGTTGGTGGTGACTTGTTGCAGCAACAGGAGACGATGTGGATTTATAGGAAACAAACACACGATCTTTCCCCAAAGAACGACACACCTCTCTGCTTACATCTCATTGGCCAGAATTTAAGCACCTATCCCTGCCCAGCTACAAGAGACACTGGGTAGATTGTCAACCCAAATAAAAGTGGGATGATGTTAACAGGGAAATGGAAGAGAGTGTATTGGAATGGGCAGGTGGCAAGCTAGGTCACTGAACTCCATTCCTTGAGCCACAGTGATTACCCAAGGGTGGGCATGTGACTCAACAGACTGGCTGTGAGCTGCAATCGTATTTGGACCCCAGAAGAAAAAAACATTATCTGTTTTTGTATAACAAGTCACCCCCCAAAGTAGTGATTTCAAATAAGAATAATCCCATTATCATTCTCATGGCCTGGGCTTGACCAGGCGCAGCGGGGTGGCTCTTGTTCAGGATGGCTGGTGTGGTTGCTGCTACATGAGGGCAGGATGGAGTCATCGCAGAGCTTCCTTAGTCGTGAGCTGCTGGTTAGTGCTGGCTGCCGGCAAGGATGCCTACACTCGGCTCTTCATGTGGCTTGGGTTTCCTCACAGCATAGTGTCTGGGTTCCCAGTGTCTCAAGAGACCCTGGCCTCACAACTCATAGCACCACTTCTGCCATAGTCATAAACCCACCCAAATTCAAAGAGAGAGAGAGAGCACAGACCCCATTTCTCAATGGGACAAATATCAAAGTCACATTATTGGAAAGACCTGTGGGATGAGATGCACCATTGCAGCCATTTTGGGGAAATATAACTTGCCTGAGATTCCTACCTTATCAGCGAGGCCTCTATCAAGCTGTCATCTCTGGATAACTGAACGATTAAGTCCCTTTTTGCTTAATCTACTTTGACATGGATTTCTGTCACTTCCTGGCTACAACAACATTATAATGCGCAGATGTTGTAAGGATCAGAGGGCTGGCAGGGCTTGCAAATTTCACAACACAATGCAAACTGTAGGAGCTCCCTTCCAGCGACCCTTCCCTTCCTTTGTGAATGGTGGGAATGTGCAGCTAATGCCACTGATGTTGCAAGATGGTAGTAGCAGCAACCTTTGCCACTGTAGACATTTGGTACCCTTGCCTTACAATGATACTCTCAGGAATTTTCCAGTACATTTGTTCCAGCCCAATGCAGACAGAACTCTGCTCTTAAGCAGGAATCTTTGTTCCTTCTACCCATTGACTTAACATTCCCATCGATAAGATCCTCCACTGGAGTCTCACTGTCTTCATATTATAAGGAAAAGAGTCCTCAGACTGATTTTTAACAATTGTTAAACAAATGTCAGGGAGGAAGAAACTGTTCTTTACTCTCAAGTTCTTTTGACTGGTCAAATAATCAAATAGACATGACACAGATAAAAAAGAAGAAATAACCAAATTTAATATATACACACGTATGAAACCAGAAAAGCTGGAATTTGTGCTGCCTGTCACCTACCAGACCCAATAAGCAGAGACAGGGATAGAATCTTAATGGGCGCTTTATTGAGATGGTCAGTGATCTGAGAAGACGGCAGGTGTGTACCCTAACAGACCATATTAAATTCCACTTTAAACCAAAAGTGTAGGTAAGGGGATAGGAATTCAGGGAAAAAGGTAATCAGATAAAAAGCTGCAGCATTCTTTCATCTGTGCCCTGGGCGGCGGTCTTTATCTGTGTCCTGGGCAGTGGGCATCTCCCTCTGGAACACCATGGCTCAGTACATCTTGATTGCTTGCAGTCCTCCTGAAGCACAAAGGTGGAACCGCTTGTGGTCTCCTGGAATCAAGGTGGGTCGTACCTTCAGTTCCTGGAACAATAGCTTTTTACATACATTGATTACTAAGCTTATTAGCTATTACCTGAACCTAAATTTTTTCCAACAGTTGAGTCCCCTATCACTTATGCATGAAAACCCTGTAAATACAAGAGAGTCAGAGACGCCACATACAAATGAGGTTCAAAGACCAAAAGGGAAAGTGTGGTACATTTAACATTCTTAGCTAGGAATGATATAAGGTACCCTGGGGGCTCCAAAGGGTCATTGCAGGATGATAACAAGTGCAGATGTTTGGACTTCCGACCAAGACGGAGGCACAGACAGATATACTGTGCCTCCTGTCACAATCAAAAGAAGAACAACAAATTTTAAAACAAAAAACAAACAGAGCTGACAGAAAATCAAACTGTATGAAAGTCTGAAAACCAAGGACTTAAAGAAGAATATTCATCCAGACTGGTAGGAAGGGCAGAGATGGACAACCAGGCAGAGAGGACTTGCAGCAAGGCAGTGGCTGGCAGAGCAGGGAGTCCCTCATTTGTGTGCAGATAAACTGGGAGAAACAACTGGGGAGTGAGACAGGCCATGCAACACAAGATTCCGGTACGGGGAAATAAATCCTCAAAACCACTGACTGAAAAAACCTGTGGGGGTTGAGGTGGCAGGAGAAACTCCCAGCCTCACAGGAGATTTCATTGGAGAGACCCACAGGGGCCCAGAACATACACAAGCCCACCCACCTGGAAATCAGCACCAGAAGGGCCCATTTTGCTTGTGGGTAGCAGGGGAAGTGACTCAAAGCCAACAGAGAGCTGAGCAAGCACCATTGTTCCCTCTCAGACCCCACTCCCACAGACACAACACAGCAACCTGGGTTGCCTTGCCCTGGCAGATACCTAAGGCTCCCACCCTTACTATGTAACAGGCATGCCGAGACAAAAAAAAATGGCCTAAATGAAAGAATAGATCAAAACTCCAGAACAAATACAACTAAGTGATGAAGAGATAGCCAACCTATCAGGTGCACAGTTCAAAACGCTGGTAATCAAGATGCTCACAGAACTGGTTGAGTATGGTCACAAAATAGAGGAGAAAATGAAGGCCATGAAAAGTGAAATAAAGGAAAATGTGCAGGGAACCAACAGTGATGGGAAGGAAACTAGGACTCAACTCAATGGTTTGGATCAAAAGGAAGAAATAAACATTCAACCAGAACAGAATGAAGAAACAAGTATTCAAAAAAATGAGGAGAGGCTTAGTTGTCCGGGACAACTTTAAACATTCCAATATCTGAGTCATAGGGGTGCCAGAAGGAGAAGAGGAAGAGCAAGAAAGTGAAAACTTATTTGAAAACATAATGAAGGAGAACTTCCCCAATCTGGCAAAGGAAATAGACTTCCAGGAAGTCCAGGGAGCTCAGAGAGTCCCAAAGAAGTTGGACCCAAGGAGGAACACACCAAGGCACATCATCACTACATTAGCCAAGATTAAAGAGAAGGAGAGAATCTTAAAAGCAGCAAGAGAAAAGGAGACAGTTACCTACAAAGGAGTTCCCATAAGACTAGCAGCTGATTTCTCAAAAGAAACCTTACAGGCAAGGAGGGGCTGGAAAGAAGTATTCAAAGTCACGAAAGGCAAGGACCTACATCCAAGATGACTCTATCCAGCAAAGCTAT
>VMDR010035938.1:0-10621 GCA_007922815.1 Macrotus californicus | reverse complement strand
CCGCCACCTCTCCCAGCCAGCCGCGCCTTTCCCGGATCCGCCAGCCGCCGCCCCGCCGCGCGAGTCCTCTCCGCCCCTCCTACCGGTCTGGATGTAAGTTTCTTAGTTTCTTGGTTGTCGGACTTCCATACGGTTCGATTTTCTGTTAGTTCTGGTTGTTTTCTGTTTTAAAATTTGTTGTTGTCCTTCTTTTGGTTGTACGAGGAGGCACAGTGTGTCTACCTATGCCTCCATCTTGGCCGGAAGCCTCAACGGAATCTCTCTTTTCACTTGATACGATACTATGGAAATTATCTGTCATTACCTGTACTTCAGAAACACAAATTTTATTCATTGCTAAATATTCCACTTTAAGATTTGTCTTTAGTAAAATATAACAGAAAAGAAACTTTTTCACAAGCATAAATACATCTGTGCTGAACTCTCTTACGAACACATTGTTGTATGAATAAATGCTTTTTTCCTCTGGAATAAATTCTCAGAAGTTAAATTACTGAGTCACAGTAAATGAATATTTTAAGGCTTTGATGCAAGTCACCAAACTGCCCTTAAGAAAGATTGCTAGTTTTTATGCCTGTCAACAATGTATGAGAATTTTCAATTATCTGCAAACACAAAGGTGCCATTATTATTTTTTAAACAAAATGACAAAAAAAGACCATTCATCAATTTAGCAGGTGAAAACTAAACTCCTGAAATATGTTGTCGTTTTATTTTGCATTTCTTTGATCTCTAATTGGGTTAACCTTTTTTTTTTATGCTTATCTGCTGCTCCCATTTCTCTCATTTTGTGATGTACTCATTTTTCCTGTTGTTGTATAATCATTTTTAGTATTTTAAGAGTTTTTTAACATTAAAAATTATAATCATTTGTCATAAACACTGCAAATATTTTTCCAGATTAACTATTGCTTTTCAATTGTATTGTTGATTTGTCTATTTTTTGGACATTGCAGAAGGCTGAGGTTTTTAACCTTAAAGATCAATGTTTCTCTTTAAGATTTTTGGCTTACTGACAAGCTCACAGAGGCACTGCCCACTGCAAGATTACATAACTGACTGAAATTTATTTTAGTCCTTTACACTTTTATTTTACCATTAAGGCATTTAATTTACTTTGCCCCACTTAGTGCTTTCCAGCCACTTAATGCTTTTTTAAAAAATGATTTTATTTATTTAATTTTAGAGAGGGGGCAGGGAGGGAGGGAGAGAGAGAGAAACAGCAACATGCAAGAGAAACATCAATCATCAACCCGTTGCCTCTCGCAGGCCCCCAACAGAGGACCTGGCCCGAAAACCAGGCCCGTGCCCTGAACAGAATCAAATGGGTGAGCTTTCGCTCTGCTGGGCGACATCTAACCTACTGAGCCACACCAGTCAGGTGCCACTTCATGTTTTTTGCCTGTAATTCTACATATCTGATTGTCATATTATAAACCTTCCATTTACCTAATAAACCTGTCTGTTCTTTTATTGGAAGCCTTTTTGCACTTTTTTAAATATGACACTTTTAATTGATTTTTGCCTTACCTCACCCAGGAGCTTCATCTTTGAATGAAAACAACCCTTTTGAATTGCTTTTATATATATTTTTCAGACTTTTTTCCTTCATCTTCATGACTTTAAAAATTGCCACACAATATCTGGAGTGGGGCTCATTTAGTGATGATGCTTTGTAATGGCTGGTTTCTCTCAAACAGCACACAGGAATCCTCGTTCTCAGCTCAGCTGTAACTTCTATGTTTGGCCTGGCTTCTGCCACCTTGTTTTCTGTTCTTTCTGCTTCCTTGGTGTTTGTTTTTACTATGTGGACTTTAAAAAAGTTTTATTTTACTGATATAATCTGCAGTGTTTTAAAAGACATATACAGCGTTCTATTAGTGTTAAACTTTAAATTTTTCACGATTTTCTCATTCACATAGGGATCGTTATTGATATAATCTGAGGGACTATATAGCAATTGTCATTATGTGATTTTAATATTGCATGTGTTAAAAATGATGTAATATTTTAAGTGACTTTCTTTTTTGTATTGAAAATAGTTTATTCCATTGCCATACATATTCTTCATCACTGCATTTAATATTGCAATTTATTTATTTATTTTTCATCTCTTTAGCTTGTCATTCAGCTTCTGGCTTTATTTGCCTCTGTCAACTGATGTGTTTATTGGGTGATTTTTTTAAAAGTATATCATAGTCGGCATTTTTAGAAATCATTTCTATATTTTGCATATATTGTTATTTTCCTTCACAAACAAAACCAAATTGGCTGAGTATACAATTATTAGATCAAATTAAAACTTTGCAAAATATGGTTCATATCTTTGGCTCTTAGGTTTGCTTAGAACACTTTCGCAAATGATCTTTTTTTTAAGTGAATGGATATTTATAAAAAATTTGTGGTACTAGATCAAGTTGCTCATTTTATATTTTATTTTGTTTTCTTTTCTTTTTGCAGACCTCGTCTATTTTAAAATAGAAACATGTTCTCGTTGCTTTTAATCTGCACATGCAAGATTTAATTGGCAGGACTTGGTTTATTGTTCCTCCTGTGTTATTTTTTTCTATTTTTTATTCACCATTAAAGTCAATTCTTTCATTTCCATCCTTTTATGGTCCGTTTCTGCATTCTCGAAGAACTTCTGCATTTTATCCTCCAAATCCCTAATCCGACTCCTCGCTACTAAACTTCTGACCCTTCCTCAATGCAGCACAGATGATTATTCAGCTATTTTACTTTGGTTTACCTTGCCATTCTCGTCTTATTCATGCCTCTTCCTCCATCGTATCCTTCGGGGTTGTAATGTTTGCCTCGTCTCTCTTAGGACCTTCCCATTTCATTGGGTTGGGATAATGTCCTTCTTACATTCAAATAAGATTTTTTTTCAATCTCCATGAGGTTTTCTTTTCAATGATTTAGTGATAACTTTCAGATTTATCTTTTCCTTCTATATTTTCATGATGATGCTCCTTCCTCTTGACCTGCACTGTTTCTCCATATGGTTTTATTTCTCTTTTCATCCTTGAATGAGGCAGAACATGTAGGGTGTTTGCCAAAAGTTCCTTTGTGTGGTCTGTCCACAATACTGTTAGTTTTATGTGGGTGGGAGTTCAATTACTTTCTTGAGTTTACACCTGGAGATTGATTTCTATGCAGAATCCCAAGGCCAATATTTAGTCTCTGGTGGAAATTTATCTGGTGCAGTGTTGTTTCATGGAGGGAAGTTGATTCACGTCTTCTACCCGTTGTCTAGTTTCTCTGAGTTGAAAACCTCTACCCCCAGAATCCATGGTTGCCAGGGTCTTCCCAGGGTTCCTTTTATGTCCTCTTTGTTTTATTATTAATTTAGTTTTTATGGAGATGTTCCAGTTTTCACATTTATGTGTGTCTTCAGATGTTGTTAAAAAATTGGGAGGTGTTAAATCCAGAGCTTCTGATTAGACTGTAAGTCATTTACTCTTAACTATAAACTCCAAGCTTTTACCCCTCCTGAGTTTCTTCTTTATTCATACTTAACTTAATCTTCTAGGAGCATATCACACTATATTTCTCTAGCCCATTGTTACTGGCGGAATTGTGTCCCCTCAGAATTCATACATTGAAGTCCTAACCCAATGTATACCATAATGTGAGAATACTGGGAGATAGGGGCTTTAAAGAGGTAGTAATGATGTTAAAATGAGGTCATTAGGGAGGGTTCCAATATGAATGGAGAACTTATAAAAAGAGGAAATCTGGATAGAAATAGGCACAGAGAAGGAAGACCAAGTGAAGACTCAGGGAGAAGACAACCACCTATAAGCCAGGGTTGACACTTTGGTCTTGGACTTCTAGCCTCCGTGGCCTACTTATAAAACTGAAAAAAAAAAAAATGAGATTGATTTGGTGGCATAGATCATGTACTGAAGAGTAACAGGTATACCAGTGTTCTGTGCCCGCCAATGAATTATCAGTGTCCTAGGACAATGAATCGTGGATCTGGTATTTATAATGGCTCCCTGAGCAGAAGTGCCTTCAACTGCTACCTATTCCCAGGAGATAATAAAGTACTCAGTATCCACACAAGCATCAGGCTGATGTCTCCCTATATAAGTTCCTACTTTTTTCAAGGTCACATTATCTAAGAAAGTCTGATTTATTTAAGTTTTTCAATTAGAGTTGACATTCAATATTTTCTATTCTAAATGAACTTTCTTTACTGGTTCATGGCTTTCCCCCCAAAGTTCCCCGATCTGGCTCCCACTCTGCAGGTCCTGCAGCTGAATTCCCCAGGTGTCACTCTCTCCTATCTCCCCTGAAATGCTCCTGCCTCTCAGACAGGAGGCACTGTTACACAGACGACAAGGGCATGACAGATCCGGAGCCAAGCAGCCTGACTGAGTCTGAGTTCTCACTCTGCCACTTCTGGGTCCACTTGACTTGTCTTACCTGAAGCTTCCTTTTCTATGAAATGGATCAAGTGGCAGTGCATAGCTAAAAGAGTTTGTGAGGACTGAAACATCTCATGCATGCAAACTATTGACTAGAGTATTTTAAAAGAATAAGCATTCAAAAATGTCATCAGTTGTCGTTAATGTTGTTAATGGGCTGTGGCATTTGTCTGAAACCAAGGATACCTTGTTTGTAGAAACCCTTGTGAAAGCAGAGTGTTTTACTCTGTTCCCTTTAAATTGGCATCGACCACAGCAGATTTTTATCTTCTCTGTTTCCTTGGATATCATCACTTGGGCTGCAGAATGCAGACATATTTGTAGATAAAATTAATTGTTATGTATCACTTTCCTCCACTGAGCCACCTTGCTCTCTGCTCTTTGGACTTCCTAATATGCTGCCTGCCCACGGATGCGGGGTTATTGTGGTTCTCTCGTGAAGAAGTGTCGGGCTACCTTACATTCAGGCTCCCCGGGAAAGCATTTTCCTTTCCTGTGGGTTATCATGTCTCTTGGACACTAACAACCTATCTGAATCTGCATTCAACTTCGACTTATTGAATTCTCTTCATTTTATTTTTAATATACAATGTCTGCTTGTAAGCTAGTAGAGTCATACAAAACTCACTGAATCATGTAAATTCTCTCCAATTTAGGCAGGAACCATGAAAATATATATTAAAAGAAAAAAATCAAGTTGCCCTGGCCAGGTGGCTCAGTTTGTTGGAGCATCATCCCATACACCAAAAGGTTGCAGGTGTGATTCCTGGTCGGGGCACATAATAGGTTGTGGGTTCATTTCCTAGTTGAGGCAACCAATTAATGTTTCTCTCTCACATCGATGTTTCTCTCTCTCTCTCTCCCTTCCTCTCTCTAGTATCAATGGATATATCCTTGGGCGAGTATTTTTTAAAAAATAGAAAAAATATAAATAAATAATACCAAGTCATACAAACTAGCTTCCTCAATATATCCCAATGTTTGACAGCTTTGTTCAATGGAATTTGACTGGTACCTTATTGTGTGCCAGTCCTGACAAAGCAGTCACGGTCCCTGCCTCTGCATTCCATAGTATAATGGGGTTCGGGGGTCAATCCCTGACGCTGACAATGCAATGAATACAATAGCCCAAGACATAACATAGTAGGTCATTGGTTTCACTGTATCAAAATAAGGTTGCTTTAACAAGCATATTGTTATACCCTAAGAATGCTTAGTTGTTTTAAAAAGCATTTCAATGAAATCTGTGAAATGACTTTTTTATAATCAAAGAAATTTGTGAAAAAGCACACCTGCAACCTTTCTTCAGAATTCCTCTTGAGAAATTCTTATAAATGGCCAACATTTGATAAATCCATCTTACGTGAATACATATATCTATATCTATTCTTTCACTAGAAACGAAGAAATTTCATGAACAATGGCTGGACTCTGGGGCTCAGCAAGAGACACATTTTGATGTAGCCTCACAATTTACTACAAAAATTTCACATTTTACCCTAGATTTATGGAGTGTTTGATCCAGAAACACTTCAGTATGTTTAAGAGTCTCCTTCCAGTACCTTTGGCTTTCTGCCCAGTTTCAATCAAAGCAACATTTTTATTATCAAGTGGTTTCTTTCTGTCCCTTTGATGTAGTTTTAGCTTGTGCATGCTCAGTTCACTCCTTTCCATCAAACTTTTTCTCAAGTTGCTATCTAAAGGTGGAGAGTATGACTACAACAACTCTCCCACTTGCTTTATCAAATCCCGCGTCTCCAAGCAGACATTCGGATGAGAATCAGGAGGGGAAAGGGGACTGCAAGTGTTGATCAAAATCCCACACATTGATTCTGGAATCAGACCTGAGTGAACCACTTGACACATTTCTATTTTCTCAGCTGGAAGTGAAATAAAGTTTATGTGTCCCATCAACATTCTTTGGTACCATTAAGATTTTAGAATGTTAACTGTAGTTTCTCTTTGCAAAATTTGGAGAACCCACATCATTTGTACCTGAATGTTGCTGAGAATAGTAGGTTACAGAAGTAATTTTCAACTGATGGTAAAGACTACCCATACTCTCATGAATGTGTTTATTAATGCCAATGTTTGTATTTGAAAAATTATATAAATTGCTCAACTTTAATTGACATGGAAGAGCACATTAGTCATGATAAAACTTGTGGGGTTACCTTGATATGCTATGGCTCTAGCTAGATCTTGGGAAAGATGATTGCTTTTTTAGTTGTTGGGATCCACATTAGATCTTAATCTCTCTCTGAGTGGACACTAAGTCTGAGTTTTCCCCACAGGATCCCCTGCATTCTCATAGTAAGCAGATTAGTGCTTGCTCAATATGTATTTGTGGAATGAATAATTGGATGATTGAGTGAATGAACAAGTCATCTCTCAAGGAATAACTTTCATATGCAAACCTCCACATTACTAGAAATACATAATCTGCACATAGATTATTCAATAATGCTTATATAGCTAAGCCTCCATCTTTTATCACACTTAAGAGTCCTTCCTTAACTTTCATTTTTTAGAAATTTTGAGAGGTCTCCTGCTTATTTTAAACCTGTTGCTGCTGAAGCCTGGCTCCCCTGCCTTCTTGTTCACCCTGTAAACTGAAATAACAGCCTTGGCTCTAGTCTCAGCTCGTAGTCACATGATTCCTCACTGAGGCATGTTGACATCTCAAAACCAGCCAGCAGGGAATCAGAAGAAGCTGAGACTTAATGATTTCCAGTGAAATATTTTCTTTGAGGTTTTCTTTGAAATTTTGAAATTTTTCTTTGAGGTTTCCTCAATTATTTCTTCCTCCCCATAAACAAACACTATCAAACGAACAAAAACAACTTCGGATTTGCCCGGTGGGAATTTGCTATCGGATCTAAATATCTCTTACTCTGATCTTCCAGGAAACATTCAGGGATTTACTTGATAGAGAAAACTGACACCTCAGTTACATCAGATTAGGATCTTGTTCTGTGTCCTGATGAATGATATTAAAAATGTAAGTAAGTGAACAGAAAGAAAGGGAAGGAGGATAGTGGTGGAAAGAAAGGGAAGGGGCTAGACAAAGAATGTGCATGAATGACCCATGGACCTGGACAACAGTGTGGAAATTAACTGCGGGGCATGGTGGGGCCGGCGGGGGGGTGATTGAACAGAGGAGGGCAAAGGGGGAAAAACTGGAACAACTGTAATGGAATAACAATAAAAAAAAATTTAAAAAATAAAAATAAAAATGTAAGTAGCTTTATGCATATTTCAAATCATTACAAAGATAGCATTTTTTTTTTCTTTTTAATTCGAGGGGAGTTTGTGAGATCTTTCCAAAGAGGTGTCAGAAAGTTATTGCTGGTTTTCTGATTCAAGAGTGCAGACTTTAAAGCCAGCATTCACCCCCCACGCTTTCCAATATCCCCAATGAAATGATATTGCATAAATAAACCCATTACATCAGAGAAAGTGGTCCACACAAAGATAAGAGATTGTCTAACAAATGTCTGAAAGACTGAAACAGAGTGGAAGCCTGTTGACAGATGAAAAGCAGCCGTGCAAAATATGCAGAGGAGGGCGGCAGCAAAGAGGAGTCAGACTCGGGAGCGCTTCCAGGTTCCACTGGTGAGGACAAGACAGAGAAGGGAGTGTGGTTTGGAAATACCTTCAGAACTGATGTATTTTTCCACTTTCATTGAGGTGTAATTGGCAAACAAAACTGTAAGGTATTTAAAGTGCACGACATAATGATTTCACACGTGTGCTCACTGTGAAAGCATTCCCCCGTGGAGCCAATGAACACATCTACCACCTCACTTACTTATTTCTTCTGTTTTGGTGAGAACAGGTAAGTTCTATTCTGTTAGAAAATTTCGATTATACCACACAGTCTTATCAAGTACAGTGGCCATGTTAAACGTTCAGTCCTCAAACAGCCTGTAATAGAAAATTTGTACCCTTCTACCAACTTCTCCCTATTTTTTCCTGCTACCTTTCTTTTGGAAACCACTTTTCTACTCTGTTTTTATGAAGACCTAATGTCTTAGCCTGAAATTCCCTTCATTCTCCACTCCCAAGGCAGCCCAAGTTTAACCCTGGCAAACACCTGAGAACTCCAAATAAATCTACCAAACTGCTGTGGAAATATAGGGTCAATGGGATGGCTTCTGGAACTCCAGAAGAAATCACTTCCATTATAGAATGTCAGGGACCCTACTCTAAAAATTAGCTTTTCTCCTTCTCATCCTCACGTTGGTAAGGACAGTTGATCAGCCCTTTTCCATGAAGAGAGCCAGGAATGATGTTTCCTACTCATTGAAAAGATTAGTGAGGGAAAACCACAAATAAAACAGGAGACTAGTTCCCTTCAAATTCACCAAAGTCCTCAATCCTTAAACATAGACAAACCACTAAAGATCACCATCTGAAGAAAAAACAGCATTAAATAAAACCTCCAAAGGAACAAACACAACAGACGCAATTATACATTTTTAACTTTTCGGATTCAACTTCCATACACACATAAAATCTTTCTGTGGTTGAAGAATATAATAAAACCTTCAGAGGGTAAAAGTAAAGGTGGAGTAGACATGAGGTGGGAGGGGAGGGAGAAGCAGAGGCAAAGCAAGAGCAGAGGCATCAGCAGCAGCATCTTTCAAAGTGACACGGGCTGTCAAGAGACATTGCTTAACTCTGATGGAGTAAGAGAGATTCTATTATTAAAGGCATGAAGGCAGCTAATAAAGAACTATATCAAAAATTATAAGAGAATGGGAAAAAAGAGTGCAGTGTCAATAAAATACCACTTTTTAATGTATAAATCAATAAATCAAGTGATGTAAGAGCAATCACCAGAACAAACAAATATAGAAACGCTTAAAATTCCTTTCCTGCGGAAAATGAAACTGAGGATGTTGAGGGTATAGAGGGGACTATTTTGATTTTCATTCTAAGCCTTTCTGCTCTGTTTCATTTGTTAACTTATACATAAATCACTTTAATTTTAAAAAATTAAAGCTGGACATTAGCGCAAAAGAAAATTCTTTTCTCTGACTTGTGGTTCAATTTTCATCGTTTGGATGTTTTGTGTCATAACTTACTGACTGAGCTTCTCAGTAAGGGTGCCATTGGACTGACCAAATGGTCCTTAAGCACATGAAAAGGACAAATCCACCTACCTAAGAATTCCTGGTCCAAATCTCACAGGTACTGTCACAGAGTTGTGACGGTGTGACTCAAGGTGGAAAATCACCGTCCCGAGCATCTAGTCATTGAGAAAGTAAGACACACACCTCACTACTCTTGGCTCTGTCCACTGTTCTGTCTCCCCCAAATCCTTCTCTCTTTCATGTTCCACATCTCGTTTTTGTTTTTGTTTTTACATAAAACTGTCCTCTATTTTTTTTAATTACTTTATTGTTGTTCATTTACAGTTGTCTGCATTTTCCCCCCATCACTCTATTCTTAACTTCACGTTCATCTGAGGCTTGTCTCAAGATCCATTTCTGGCTTTGTAGCTTAATTCTAATTCCTAGTTGTCCCCTGGACTTATGTTTTAATTTGGCATTTTTGGTCCCCAGCTGCTCTGATGGCCCCATTACCATCATCAAAGCCTCTATACCACAGCATGAAACTGGCATAGACCAAGTCATTTCTACAGACACCACACAATACTGAAAAAATTATAATGGCACTCCCCGAGGCCCATGAGTTGACACAATAACTTTGGTAGTTCAGATTCAGAAAATAACACATAGCTGAAAACCTGGGTAATCAAATTTATAGAATTCATCATACTCTGCAGGGTGTTTCAAGAGTTTGACTCTGTTCATACTATATTGTACAAATAATTTTCTCTAGAATTTGTTAACTATTTAAATCATAGTTCATTTTTATCAGTTAACTAAATCAATATTGTAAGACACTATGATGTACATTTCACCACTTATTCCTAATTGCATGCATCATAATATAGTTTGAAATGTATTTGTTTTACACCGAGCTTTGCACAGAGCAGGTGCTCCCAATGCACAAAGGTAGACAGCAAGATCATACTAATGTTAGGCAGAGCATTTACCAATGAAGAGCACCAAAATAATAGTGTCATTAAATACCTTAGTATTCAACTGGAAATCACCATATAGTGTTCAAAAAAATTTTAAAACCTTCCTTTCGAATACCAAAAATGACCATGTAAC
>VMDR010035937.1:0-10626 GCA_007922815.1 Macrotus californicus | reverse complement strand
CAGAGAAAAGCAACATTTAGGAAGTTAGGAGCTTCATACTTACAAAACTAATTTTTTCTATATCTCAGTTACTTTGTTATTCCACCTAGATTCTTCCCAGAAGTTAAAAGAACCCCCCTCCCTGGGTTTATCATTTCCAAAATGTTCTGTTTAGTGTTTATTTATCAAAGGATATGACCCTCTAACCCTTCTTTCTCCTTATTTCTCAACTAGATACACCTTTTTTTGTTTGCAGCTCAAAGCATACTTGCCTGGAAGCATTCTGACCCATCAATGGTGGGTGTCTATTAGATTTAGGAAAGTCAACCTTAATAATTCATTTTTGACTCAAAGAGTTTAACTTCTGTGTGGAGGAAATACTTTTTTAACCTAAGCAAATTAAATTTGAAGACATCTTTAAAAAGGGAAAGGAAAATTTTACTCTATTCCACCCGCTAACTCCAAATTCCTCAGATCTTCTGTCCAATGTCACTTCCTCAGGAAGTAACTGGTCCACATGTTGACAATCACCTAGGATAGTGCCCCCTTCCTTGAGAGCACCCACCACAGTCTGTAATGTCTTTATCTGTTTCATGACTTGATGTCTATTTATTCCACTACCAACAATAACAGTCAATATTTATTGAGTGTTTACTCTGATTCCAGACACTGCATTCTTCACCTCTAGACCTGCCCTGTTCAATAGAACATTGAGTGATGATAGGAAGATTATCTATATGTGCTGTCTAATATGATAGCCAGGAGCCACTTGTTACTCTTTAACAGTTGAAATGTGGCTAGATGACTGAGAAATTGAATTTTAATTTTATTTTATTTTAATTAAGTTAAATAGCCACATGTGTCTACTGACTACTGATTGGACAGCACAGCTAGGCAGTAATTTCCAAGAATGACCGTGTCTATTTTTCTTATCATTAACCCCCTGCTAGTAGCCCAATACCCCACACAGTTGGTAATCAGTGACAACAATGGTCACCTAGAGAGGGTAAGACAAAAGATAGGTAAGAACGGTGCCCGGAAAGCACCGAATTATGAAGAACGCTTACCTCCAGTGCAACATCTGGAGGCTGTTTTGAATAAATTTTATTTTTCAAGTAACACAAAATAAACATAATAAAAATAAATATTTGGGATAAATTTGGTAAAGCTGAGCATATTCTTACAACTCATATTTAATAAGAAGGGAAAAGGAAAACAGCATAAAATTTGGGTTGGCCAAAAAGTTCATTTAGTTTTTTCTATATGATGGTGCTAGTAGTGCTTCGTTGTCTTTATTTTTATTTAATTAACTTTAATTTTTAAAATTGTATTTTATTGATTATGCTATTACAGTTCTCCTGATTTTTCCCCTCTTTGTCCTTCTTTATCTAGCACTCCCCACTCCCTCGGGCCATACCCTCACCCTTGTCCATGGCCATGGGTCATGCATGTAAGTTCTTTGGCTACTCCATTGCCTATACTGTATTTTACATCCCCATGGCTAGTCTGTGACTATCTATTTATACTCAATCCCCTCACCTCTTTACCTATTTCCCCACACTCCACTCCCATCTTACAACCATCAAAATAGCTCCATATCCATGATTCTGTTTCTGTTCTTTTTGTTTGCTTAGTTTGCTTTTTAGATTCAATTTTAGAAATATGTATTTATTGCCATTTTCTTTTTCATAGTTTTGATCTTCTTATTAAGTAAGTCCCTTTAACATTTCATAAAATAATGGTTTGGTAATGATGAACTCCTTTATTTTTTCTTTTGTGGGAAACTCTTTACTTTGAATATTTCTTGCCAATCCCCTCTAGCCTGCAAAGTTTCTTTTGAGAAACCACCTGACAGTCTTATGGGTACTCCCTTGTCGATAACTAACTTCTTTTCTCTTGCTGCTTTTAAGATTCTCTCTTTAATTTCAACCTTTGGCATTTGTATCGTGGTGTGTCTCGGTGTGGGCCTCTTTGCATCCACCTTGTTTGGGACTCTCTGTGCTTCCTGGACTTGCATGTCTATTTCCTTCACCAAATTAGGGATGTTTTCTTTCATTATTTTTTCAAATAGGTTTCCAATTGCTTTCTCTTTCACTTCTCTTTCTGGCACCCCTCTGAGGTGAATGTTGGAATGATTGAAGTTGTCCCAGAGGTTGCTTATATTATCCTCATTATTTTGGATTCTTTTTCTTCTTGCTGTTCTGATTGGTTGCTTTTTGTTTCCATAGGTTACAAAGCATTGATGTGATTTTCAGTTTCATCCACTCTACTGTTATTTTCCTATAAATTGTTGTTTATTTCAACTAGTGTATCCTTCAATTCTCATTGGTTTTTTTTATGTTATTGAGGTCCTCACTAAGTTCCTTGAGCATCCTTATAACCAGTGTTTTGAATTCTACATCTGATATATTGTTTATCTCCATTTTTTTTAGCTTTTTTTTCTGGAGTTTTGATCTGTTCTTTCATTTGGGCCATGTTTCTTTGTCTCCTCATTTTGGCAGCCTCCCTGTGCTTGTTTCTATGTATTAGGTAGAGCTGCTTGACTCTGTGTCTTAGTTGTATGGCCTAATGTAGTAGATATCCTATAGGGTCCAGTAGCACAGACACCACTATCACCCAAGCTGGGCACTCAAGGTGTGATCTTCATGTGGGCTGAGCATGCCCCCCACTTGTAGTTGAACCTTGATTGTTGTTGGCTGGTTAATGGGAGGGATTTACCCAAGCCAGTCAGCTGTAAGGATTGGCTATGACCACTGACCACCATCCTCTTCCCTCCATGGAGGATCAGCTGTGCAGGGACAGGGTGGTGGTGCTCTGACGTGGTGGTGGTGTAGCTGCCCACTGAGTGCACAGGTTCTGGGGTTTCCTGGGTGGTGCAGACCAAGGTTAGCCCCTACCTGTGTTTTCCCCTGGGCCACCCTGCCTGAGTTATAAAGCAATCGAAATGGCTGCTACTTGTGCTGGGCTTGGAGATTCCCAGGCAAAGAGAAGCTGAGAATCTAGGCTGGCTGCTGCTAGTGCCTGGACTGGGGCTCACTGAGGCCAGCTATTGCTTGTTTGATAGGATTTAGAAAGTTGTGAGGCATGAGCCAAGAGCAGCCATTTGTATGGAAAAGCAGCATGAGTGGGCCATAAATTGGGTCGGGAGGAGTCTCTGGAGATCTCCAAGATGGGTCAAACAGTGTTAGCTAGGCTGATGGAGTCTCAGACCAGCTTACTGGTTCTGTGGGGGGAGGGTTCAGGAAAGGGACGATGGCCTCTGCTCACCTTGATACCAGACACTTCAGTTTCTCCCTGTACACCTCTGGTGCATTTCAAGCTGCTATTCCAGGGCTGGAGCCCAGAAAGAGTGAGTCTAAGTAGGAGATTCTGTGTGTGGGCTCTTTAAGAGGAACTGCTTGGGGCTCTAGAATATTTTTCCACCAACTCAATCCCTGCTGGTTTTTGCATCCAGAAGTTGAGGGGACCTACCTTCCTTATTCTGGAACCCTGGGCTGGGGGGCCTGGCGAGGCGATAGTACTCCTTGCTCCTGAGATATCCCTCCTGGATTTTTATCCACCACACGTGGATGTGGGACCACCCTGTTCCGTATCTGCACCCCTCCTAACCAGTCCCAATGGATGTGGTTTCTTTAATGCTGTAGTTGTTGGACTTCTATTCGACTCAATTTCTGATGGCTCTGAGTGATGGTTGTTCTGTATTTTAGTTGTAATTTTGATGTGGTTTTGGCAGGAGGCAAGCCACATCTGCCTATGCCACCATTGTGACCAGAAATCTGCTTAGTTGTCATTAACTTCATTAAAAACAATTTTGTTACATTGTATTTAACAGCTGTCACATCAGCATGCATGTAAAAAAAACTTATAAAATTTAGTGAATTTTTGTGCAGCCATTTTATTATTGAAGATGGAAGAGAACACGCAACATTTTTGGCACATTTATGCTTTATTATTTCAAGAAAGGTAACAACGCAACTGAAATGCAAAAAAAGATTTGTGCAGTGTATGGAGAAGGTGCTGTGACTGATCAAAGGTGTTGAAAGTGGTTTCTGAAGTTTCTTGGTACTATTGATATTTTGGCCAAATAATTCTTTGCTGTGGGGCTGTCTTATGCATTGGGAGATGTTTAACAGCACCCTGGCCTCTACCTACTAGAAGCCAATAGTGAGAGATAGCTGATATTCTCAAAACATCCAAATCAATAAAGTTATTTGTGAAAATGAAAAATATCTTTTATTTTATGGATAAAACAAAACGAACTTTTTGGCAACCCAGTAGTAACTTCTGAAAACAGCTTACCTGACAAAAAATTAATTTAATGCCAAAATACACTTTCTGGAATACATTCCTAACATGAGCCAAACAATCCTAGTAGTTGATTAATGACAAACATCTTCACTCTCTTTGCCCCAGGAAACACTCTAACGTTTTCCCGCTTATTACTGAAAGCATTTTTCTCATTGGAAGTACCTGTTTGAGCCATATTTGGTGTGTTTTTTAATTCCATTACCTGGTATATATTTTTGTTGTCACTACTCAAGACAACAACCTAATAGATTACGAGTGTAAGGGGAATCAACTCTACTTGGTAATTAAATGTCAGAAAGTATTTCTCTCTTGGGAAAACTTCCCATGCTGGAGGTTCTAGATAGGAACTGTTAAATGTACTCACTCAATATACATTGAGACAACACTGCGTATATACTATGGTAACTTTTTTAGTAGTAGCAACTTTCAAATTTGTCAGCGTATTTTCAGAAAACAGCATTAAATGTTCACTCAAAAAACTTTGCTTGATTGGTAAACTGCATGATTAAAAGGGCTAGAAATTTGGAGTTGAAACAGATAACAGTATCTTAAGGCTTAAACCACTTTATATTGCCCTGCTACATCAAGCTACTTAGTAAGAATTTATACTAAGCGAATCTGAATTAAATTGCTCTATGGAAAATTATTTTTAAACAAAAATGCTCACTTGAAAAACCAGAGCACTTGTATATATCTGGCTGTGCTATGCTAGGAAAAATCTGACGTCTTTGCTTTCTTGTTGTTAAGTGTTCCATATTTTTTACTTAGTTTTAATGTTCCTTCCAAAATTATGACTATGAAGAACAATGGCCTCTAAATCAAATGTTTGTAAAAACAAAAATCAAAGAAGAATGCTTTCAACTTTGTCACTACTTATGAAAACTATGTCTACATTATCTGCATTTTTGTTCTTATTGAAAAAGCACAATGCTCTCTAATAAGAGGAAAAATCTCTATAACGATTTTTGTCCAACTGCAGGACTAAAGTATGGTAAATAAAAGATCTTAAAATTTTCAGCTCAATGTAACTGATCACAACAAACCAAGAAATATGCCCATTTTGCCTTATTGATTTCCACTTTGGAAAATGTAATATATCTACTTTGTCAATACATCTTACAAACCTCATAAAAGGACCAGATAAAAATCAATAAAATAATATTGTGTTCTATTATGAAGAAGAAACAAAGTTTAGTGTTGTACTTTTTTTTTAATGCGTGCACAGTTAGGTACTCTAGGCAATTTAAGTAGGTTGTTTCTCTTCTGGTGATGGAAATAACTAATCATCCTGGTTTCTGACCAGAGCCTCCTTCTCGCGGCAGGCGCACTGAACAATGCGCGTGACATTCAGCGCTAATGACGCTGACTACCACTTCTCCCACCTCTCTTTGAACAATAAATAGGCAATAAAATGCTTCCCATTGGCCAGGTCAAGCACATTCATGTCCCTGAGCCCTGGGAGCAGCCGTCAAGTGCGCCCCACCTGAATTTAATTGCCTTTACCTTGCATTGGCACAGAGTGCACTCGGTGCCATGTTTGATCCATGAGGAGCCAGTGAAGCGAACCACGTTCATCTCATCCAGGCAAGTTTTGGTGATGTCATTGCGAATGGTGTCGGCCTGGCAAGGGTCGGTGACACAGCGGGGGCAGCACTCACTCTCTGGGAGCACACTGAACTCACATTCCACCTCTGGGCAAGGCAGGGGCCAGCAGTCAACTTCCCCTTGCTGTAAGGAAAGCAGATTTGCGAGGGTGGAGGGAGGGGAGGGGAGGGGGGGGGAGGCCGAGAGGGGGCAGGAGGGAGGGGGTGCGTTTACTGTACACCAACTGCTCTGACAGCCATCCACACTCAGACTTCCAAAGCTGTGCATCTTGCTATCAAAATGATGAGCTCTGTGCTGCAGCTGAAGTTTAAACCGGCCTTCAGTGATTAAACAGAAACAACAATAAAACAAAAGCAAAAACTATCCTCTTAGAACAATCAAATTGCTTGCCCCTATCTTTCCTATGAAAAAGGGGAATTATTTACAATGGAAGAGGTTTTTAATTAACTTTCTGCCTATGTAATATTTTCTTTAAAATTTTTTGATATTTTCCCCTAACTTCTCATTTATTCACTTCTGAATAAAAGAAACTTTTGCTCATTTATGAGAAAATAAACAGAAATATGAAAGGAATTTGATAGCTTTTCTTTGTTCATTTATATGTTTCTCAGTATAGGAACTTGAGGGGAAAATAAAATTAGGAACTGATTTCAGTCTTTTTTATTCCACATGGGAAAATTGTATGAATTGGATCTTTCTAAAACGTAGTTCCTACCTGTTTCCTATTTTCTCTGTAATTCTGAATCTCAGGGTTTTGGAGATGAAGGCAGCCTTCAGGCACAGAAACTGACCTTGCTCTTTCAATTGATTTTTGGGTTGAAAGTATAAAAAAGAAAGCAACAGAAGAGCACTGCCTTAACAATATCCTCACACAAACAGAAAGAAAACTAGCCAGAACTTTAAAAGTAGTATCTGTGAAACTTTCTTCTATACAGACACATAGACTAAATTTTCCTTTTCCACTGGTCAAATGGAAAAAAGACCAGTGTTTTCTTAATCAAGACGATATTTTCTTTTTCACCTATTACTTCCAAGAGAAGTTTCATAAATATTCACAGACATTCAATTCTGACATTCTAATAAGAACCTATTACACATCCATATTATGTATAAAATGAGGTGCCCGCCAGAACCGCATCGGCAATAACAATCTTCAGAGGGAAAGAAAAGTGTTTCGATTTTGTTTTTTTTCAGTCTGAGTGGGACTAATGAACAAAAGTTCTACTTGGAAAAAGTGATCTTTTTCACGAATGCCATTGTTGTATTTGTAACAAATATTTAGTGAGTGCTTACTATTGGGTTGGTCATAAAGTCCGTATGGTTTTTTCCTTGGAATAAAGGACACGTTTTTCATTTTCACCAATAATTCTATTGATTTGGATATTTTGAGTATGTCAGCTATCTCCTGTGTGGCATAACATTGTTTGTTCTCAATGTCTCGATTTGATTGCGATCAACTTCAACTGGACTACCTGACTGTGGAGTCTCATCCAGCAAGAAATCTCCAGCACGAAACTTTGCAAACCACTTTTGACGTGTTTGGTCA
This sequence comes from Macrotus californicus, assembly GCA_007922815.1. Taxonomy (NCBI): domain Eukaryota; kingdom Metazoa; phylum Chordata; class Mammalia; order Chiroptera; family Phyllostomidae; genus Macrotus; species Macrotus californicus. Next base: position 3,188 of record VMDR010035937.1, on the reverse strand, counting down.
GTCACAGCATCTTCCCCATGCACTGCACGAATCTTTGTGTGTGTGTGTGTGTGTGTGTGTGTGTGTGTGTGTGTGTGTCAGTTGTGCTTTTACCTTTCTTGAAATAATGAAGTATAATGTGCTGCAAATGATACATATTTTCTTCCATCTTCACTATGAAAATGGCTACACAAAAATTCACCAATTTTGAAGTTTATTTTTAAATGCATGCTGATATGACAGCTGTCACAATACAATGTAACAAAATTATTTCGAAGGAAGTTAAAGACAACTAAGTGCCACTACAGCCATCTTACAGAAAAAGGCAAATGAACTTCCTGGCCAACCCAATATATGCCACTAGGTATCTGCTCTAGATGCTGGAGTCTGAGTAAGCTTTGCTGGATGAGACCGAGGAAGCTGAGAGGGTCTCTTATTTTGAGCTCTGGACCTATTCCTGGAAAGATACACAATGTAGTGTATTTTGAGTATGCTGGCTATCTCAAGACATTTCATGTCTACCCCAGAAAATCCTTCTCAGGTCTGGACCTCACAGCGTCATCTTGTCATCCTAACCACGCTCACTGTTTCGTAATTGCTGACACTACAGCCGGGCAAAGTGTACTTGTGGAGGGCAGAGAGCAAGGCTGCTTTCCTGTCTAGATTCTCAGTCTAAACTCTTCTCGAAGTTCATGCAGCTGAACTCACCAGGCAGCGGCACTGTTGGCAATTCTGGACCCAGGTGTCACCACTGTTGTACAAGGCTTCCCCATTTTGATGGAGGCACTGACTGCTAAGCCTTGGGTCACATTCAGGGCAGCAAAAAAGATCAACCGTGGGATTCTCACAGTCACAGACCATCCGACGACACATTACAAATCCATTCTGTATGAGAAGGAAGAACAGTAGTTTTCTCAATATAGGTAGTTTTCTAACATAGGTGTGCCTGTATGTGTGTGTACATATATTACATTTACATATAATATGTATATAACATTTTAGATGTTGATTCGAAAGTTGAGATAATTCACACTGTTTATCCAATATAATTGGATTTTGATTTTCTTTAAAGTTTCATTTTATAGTTAACATATTTCCTTTCCACAAACTACTTGACTAAAAAGAAATTTTCCAGAAATGGCCTGAATAAAATGATAAGCACTACATGGTACTTATGTGTATATAAATGTATATGTGTGTGTGTGTGTGTAGACACACACTTGTTTACTAGGACAATAATTTGCTAACGAAATTTTGCTTTGTGCGAGGGCATGTATATTTGGCAGCTAGTCAACAAGTCTTACATGTTATTAAGTTTATGGAATATTTTAAACTTGATATTTTTGCACAAACTTTTATCAATTGCTTTCATAACAGTTAAGCCCTTGGTGCATAGCATTACTCATTTAACTAAAATTTCAGTCTCTTTTATCAGTTGGGTGCATGAACATCTCTCTAAAATTCAAATATAGCCCAAATAGATACTTTTCACTCCTAGGCCATAGCACGCCCATTCTGGCTTCATTTATGCATTCAGTGAAATGTGATATTGTGACTATGAAAACAATAGCATAGTTAGCAACAAAATGTCATCAACATGGGACAGATAAACATGTTGTGGTGTTTCCATACAATGAAACACTATTCAAGAACAGAACGAAATGCGTTACTGATATACGCATATGTCATGAATAGAAATGAGTGTCAAAACCAAAATGCTGACAGACAGAAGCCAGACACACAGAGCACGTGCAAGTGATTCCATTTCCATGAGGCTCTAGAAAATACAAATCTAATCTTCAGTGACTGGAGATGGTGTTTGCTTGGGGCTGAGGTATGGGACGAAGAAAGGACAGAGGCAACAGTTTGGGTAGGTGAAAATGTTCTGTTAATACTCATTGTGGTTAAATGGACACATGGATTTTTCTAAGTTCATTAAGCTGGTCCCTTGAAATATATGTAAACTACATCTCAATAAAAATGATTAAAATGTTTTCCTTATACCAACCTGACATGAGCACACGGAACACCGGTCATTTTCCAACACCCAAATCTGACCATTGTGCTTAATTTTCCCGTCATGGACGCAGTCCCCTGTACAATTCTTCCCATGAGGACATCGGCAATCATATCCACCGTCCAAGTTAAAACAAATGGTATCATTGGTGCAGCTGTGCCTGCCGGTCCCACACTCGTCGATATCTATAGCCAGACAAACAAACAGAAAAAGCCAGCAGCCAATGTGCTTAGGACATGCTCAGTTTCAAACAATTGCAGCGAGACAAACTGTCTACTGACACGCACAAGTTAATTTTCATCTTACTGGCATGCATTTTTTATCAAATGCTGGCTAAAGGAATGTTAATCATCTAGGGATTTCCCAGGAAAATATTACCATGTTTGATTTCAGACACCAAATACCTTTGCTTATATTTTTGACTTTTATACCTCTGTAAATACCATTTGGCTTTAGGAAACATTTTTTTGAAAGTTAAGAATGGGAGTCAATTTATCAGGCAAGACCAGTTTCGCAGTGGAAATTCTAAAAGGGCCTATGATTTTTTATTGAGGAAATCACTGTTGATGTTAAAATGGTACGAGCAGAAACCCTTTCTTAGTGGGAGATAAAATGTCATGGGAACCCCGAGGCATTTTATTCAATTTCGAGCCCAATTCTCACAGCCGTGTCAGCCACATGTAAGCTCTTTCCAGCGTTCTGCTTAGCTGTTCTCCCTGACAGCCCAGGAATTTCCACACCATCCTTATACCCTGCTCTTCGCTCACAGAAGGGCAAGGTACCACCAGCAAGTGCCATCCTCTCACAAAGAATCTTCCACTTCTTAACTTTTCCATTTCAGACGATCATTTCTTCTCCTGCCTGACTCAGCTGGCCCCCACCCATGCTTCACCCACCCGCACGCAGACCACGATGATCACGGCCTAAAGCACTTCCATGCAGATGAAGAGCAGACACCTTGACCCACAGATCAGGCCCATAGGAGGAGACATGATTCATTTCATTCATCCCCATCATTCAAAGGTCACAAGCCAAAAGCCATTTCAGGGATATTGTATGAGCAGCAGTAAACAGTTCCCACCCCCTCCCCATTTCATCTGTTTCCTCTGAGTAGAGGTCAAGAAAGAAAGAATTAAGTTATAACAGGAAAAGTGGGTTAGAGAGAAGACAGAATGCATAGCTTTTAAGTAGG
>VMDR010035936.1:0-10623 GCA_007922815.1 Macrotus californicus | reverse complement strand
GTGATTTCATGCAACTTCTAAATATTTTAATATTCCATGTGGGCTCTTTAGACTTCAGCAATGAAAGAAGGGGGACAACACTGGCAGGGCAAGGGACCCTCAGCTAAATCCAGTGGTGTGTCTTGCCGAGGTTGCACTTCCATCAGAGCAAATCCTCAGTCAGGATGCAGCACAGAATCTGTAGCAAGCTCCACCTGCTTTTCAACCAAACTTCTAATTTCCTTATGCCTAAGGAATAATGTGTCTGACTCTCAAGTTTTGTTCTCTCAGGAAAAATTATTGTGTACTTCTGCCTTTAGCTTTAAAGTTTAAATTACTTGTCCAGCAGGGTGTCTGTTATTTTTTTCTAAGTTTCTGTCTTCTGTGCCTCACAGTACACTTCATGTTGCTCTCCATTTTTAATATCAATAATTGTTTTGATGTTAAAATACAAGCATCATGAATCCCTGTTCAGAATCAGGGAGTCTGAGCTCTGTCAATTGCTGTCCCCAAGCACAGGGTGGAAGCAGGCCCCATTACTGCTCCATATGAAAGGCTAGATCTTTCTTTCATTTTCCTAGGATGTATCAGTGCCTTGGAATCTGCTGAGCGGTGACCAAGGAAGTACAGGGCCAAGCCTTACAAGGTAGAATGTTCATGAAAATGGGCCCAATTCTCCTGCCTCCCCATCTTAACCTAGCTCTTGCAGTTTTCCCACCAGCTGACACTTGTTTGCCCACCCACTGAGTCTGAGTTGGCCTTCTGAGTTGCTTTGGACAACATAGAACAGAACATGGCAGAACTGACAGTGTGTCAAATAGGAGTCTGAGCCTCAGGAGACCTTGTGCATGTTCAATCTCTGTGATTCCTGCCACTATCAGACTTAACACCAACTATTTGACCTTAGGCAAGATACTCAAACCATGAGAGATGTTCACTTTGGTGAGGGACAGGAAATCCAAGGGTTAGTATTTCAGTCCCACTAAGCTACAGAGAGCTTGAATGACGCCCCTCAAGACTTTTATTCCCAGAGCTTGTTCAGCTACAGTTGACTGTTAAACAAGGGTGCCGACCCTCCTTGCAGGGGAAATCTTCGTGTAACTTTTCACTTCCCCAGAAATTAGTAACAGCCAGATCAAAAGCCTTATCAATAACATAAACAGTTTATCAACACATATCTTGTATGTTATGTGTATTATATATTATATCTTACAAAAAAAGTAAGCTAAAGAAAAGAATATGTTAAGAAAATCATAAAGAAGAAAATAATATTTACAGCATTTATTTAAAAAAATTCATGTATAAGTAGACCTGCCAGTCAAAGCCATGTTGTTCAAGGATCACTTGATCTACCATTTGGTATTAAAAATTATCCCCCAGAGAATATGTCAGATAACTCTAGTAAGACATCACCAAAGCCAGCCTTCTTTACTTTGCTTGATACACATGTCTTAAATATGCTTAACACATTTCTTCAGGATAAAGCTGAACCACAAAGACCACATTAAATTTTTACTGTGATCTTGTAATACTTGGATCATACTTCTCCTGCGTTCTAATCTCCCCATACTATAACTATAAATTTAAGTTTATTTATTCCTTTCCAGTCTGTAGACACAGGAATTTTGATTCATTTGGACATCCTTACTGTTAACATAGTACCTAGAATCCATAAGAGCACATTACATTTTTGTTGAATGGGTATGTGTATAAAGAAGTCTTTAGCTTCTGGTAATGATCATTGTCAAATTTGGTCATGTTCTAATTAACCCATTTATTTTATGTTTTTTGATTGTCCTTCTATTTTTGCCTTCCATACTACTATACTTTATTTTCTTCATAATTTCTCACAACTTGATTTTTGTTTTTCTATGTACTTTCAGTTAGACTTAGTTTACTTCCTTCTCTTTTTAATCATCCCCATTAGGTCATGAACAAAAGAATAACAATGTCAATAAATATTGTTTTATAAAAGCACTGCTTTGATATTTATGCCATAAAACTTTGTGGATCCTTTATAGTTAGATTCACATTGTGAACCTTCAAAAAGATAGCATAGCATGTACAATTTCCCAAATATATTAATAAGAGAACTTCTGTTGTGGAGTATCCCATAAAACATTCTGAGTTACACACCTGGACTATTCATTTTGACAGCTGTTCTAAAGTTGATTCGGGACCCACACAGCAGTGACTTCCTTAATGTCAATGCATGTCCAGCGTGTTTCTTTGCATCCTGTCATCTCTGCGCAGAACGGCAAGCTCTGCAGTTTCAGAGGCTGGGGAATGGGTAGAGCTGAAGAAGGTGGCTTAGATAGTTGAAGTGTATAATTTGTAAGCAAATTTAATGCTTATTAGAGGCTTTTTATTTTCTTTAAAATTTCACACACACACACACACACACACACACACACACACAATCAGGGACCATAAAAGAGGTTGATCATTGAACCACTAGAAAACTCTCAGATGTTTTGCAGAAATGGAAGTACTTTGCATCCTTTCTTTCTGGATTTATAATAATTAGTTCCTGGCAAATTTTCACTTTCCATCCTTCCTTGAAAACTTGTTGCATTATGGGGTTTTGTTTTTGTTTTGTTTGGCTGGTTGATTGAATGAATTAATGAATGATAGCAATTTTATATTAACATCACATATAAAGCAGAGACCTATAACTCACTTTCATATTTGCTGACATAGATATACAAAATGAAAACTCAGTCTCTAGATATTTTAAATCTGTGAAAGCAAGTGTCATAGACTGAATTGCAAATCCTCCTTGCAAATTCATACCTCAGAATGTGACTGTATTTGAAGATAAGGCCTTTAGAGAAATAATTAAGGTTAAATGATGTCATAAGGTGGGTCCTAATCAATATGACTGATGATTTTATAAGAAAAAGAACAGACACCAGGGACAGGCATACACACACACACAAGGCCACGTGAGCACACAGAAAGAAGGCAGCCATCTGCAAGCCTGGGAGAAAGGCCTCAAGAAAGATCCAACCTGTTAATGTCTTGATCTTGGCCTTCCAGCCTCCAGAACTGAGAAAATGAATGGCTGTTCTTTAAGCTACCTGGCCTGTGGTATTTTGCTACATCAGCCCTAGCAGGCTAATGCAGCAAGTAACCAACCAATTGTCCAAACATTCAGTTAACCACTTGTACTTTTTGCCTTTTATTTAGATATTGATAAGAATATAGAACTTAGAATGAGACTGCAGGTTTTAAAACCAGACTATTACTAAACGTATGACCTTGAGTGAGCTGTTTAAAATTTTCCAGGGTCATCAGTAAGAGGAGCCTATAGAAACACTACTTCTTAGTGCTGTTATGAAGATTAAATAAGATAATGAATATAAATGTTTATTAAGCACAGGTCCCAGAAGCATACAACAAGAACTTATTACATATTATCTATCATTATAGTTATTAGTATGACTTAATAAAACCAGAAAATTCAATTCCCCTGTAAATTCCTATCTTTATAAAGCTTTTGAAATACAAAGTGACAGAGCATCCAGACATTAGACCGCTTATTCCTTCTGTTATGAAATTTGAAGGACGTTACTAGAATAAATTTATAAAAGTTTGGAACCCTTCTGAATAGTAGTCGTGGCTGGGTGGATGGTGACTTTTTTCTAAGCCTTTTATTAAAGTTAGTCTATGATATTTGCGGTCATAAACCAATAAATAGAGGTAAAAATTATTTGTAAGCTTCTATAATCAAATAGCTTGGTAACATTTTGCAAACAGGCTCAGTACGGGCTATTCTCCCCAACTCCACGTCACCCTTCAAAAGGGAGCTCTGTGGTAGCCCCCCGCACATTTCCCATTCTGTTACCTTCCTGTCACTCTCAGTGAAAACAAAGGGTCAATATCTGAACAATGGCTGCAATCTGAAATAGCAGGATTCTGGGAACAAATGTGAGACTACAGGAATACAAAACAAGGAACAGAGAGAGAATCTGTTCTTAGCTTTCCCAGGCATCCTGGACTTCAGAGCAGGGCCAGTTTAGTGCAAGGTAATTTGTGTTTCAAATCAGTGCCCTAATTTACATAAAAGAAATAAGGCAGAAAAAACAAGAGAATGTAAATTTAAAGGGTAAAATTGCACAGCATCTCATGTATTTAACTAAGAGCACATACTGAATTTATTTTGGAGACAACTGATTTGCTCAATTTTCGCCAATTGCTTAAGAAACTCCATTTGCAATTACATCAGCCACCATCCTTGGCCTGCACCTGCTATGTTGTGAATCCCTAATTTTAGAGTTTTGAATTTGGATTTAAACAGTATGGGTCCATTTACAAGCTGTGTGGCATTGGACAAGTCATTTAATTCCTCCAACACTCAGTGTACTCACCTATAAAATAGACATGAATATTATACTGTCATAATAATAGTAACCTAAGATTGTCTCACTCACGTTATGTTTTGAGCACATTGACTACACAAAACATATTTAATAAACATTAGGGACTACTATTGTCAACATAAGAAACATTCAAACTTGTACAGAATTTTTATGAGTTTATTTGAGCCAAACTGATGACAATTGCTGGGAAGTAAAACCTCAACAAGCAGAGAAAATGCCCCAGAAAATAATAGTTTTGCACAATATTTTATACATCACAATCAAAGGAGAAGGTTTAGGGGGGTTCCATGAAATCTGCTGGTGATAGATTAGAGAGGCGGGAGAAAGCAAAGTGAGGAAACCCCTGGGATTGGATAAGAAGTAAAATGATTGGCACATTGACACTGGGTACAGGAGAGTTAACAGCCAACAATTAACAGGATAATTATAACAATGAAGAGATTTGTGGTCTCTGTTCTGGGGCAGTGACTGGTGACTGATTTGAGGGGTCCACAAAAAGGGAAATTACTTTGCTACTATAAGGGTATGTTTATCAGGTATGTTATTCTAGATGCAAAAACACAAAGACAGGCTCAGTTAAGGTGAAGACTTTAGAAAAAAAAATACTGCCTTAGAACATGAGTACCAGCCATCAACTGCTTTTACTTAAAATGTTTTAATTTCTACAACCAATGGATTTCATGTAACCTCCTTAAGCCTACTTCCTTGATTGTAATGTATAAAATGAGGTGCAAAACTGCCATTTTCTGGAGCATTTTCTCAGTTTGTTGAGTTTTTGCTTCCCTGAAATTGTCATCAGTTTGGATCAAATAAACTCACAAAAATTCTCTACAGGTTTGATGTTTCTTATCTTGGCAAAAGAAAGTTATCTCTGACAATCTTATGAGCAAAATCTTTAATTCATATTCTTCAAGGTAGTTAAGGTGGGGGTGCAGAAGTTTCTTTTCAGTCTGTGACTAAAGTTGCCTTTAGCTCAAAACAATCTGTATACCACAGAGATACATCTTGGGGGGGCTGGTTCTAGACCCACACACAACCAAGGTCATTTGGATTTTTAATAGATTATTTATCATATCATTCTTCATTGTATCTCTTTCAATAAAATGCCTCTTTTCCATTGGTCCATGCTAACATGGAGTTAAAATACCTGCTATCATTTTTTCCTTCTGACATATTTTAATCCTCCTGCTAATGAATGTTCTATATGGTCCTGTCTTAATTGTCAGAATATATGGGGACCAGCAGCAGCTATTTCTGAAGGATATCATTAATTTTCAAGAACTGTATCACAAACACGTAGAAACAGTAGCATTTTGCAAATAATGTATTGTCGCCTATAAGACAGAAATTATCTTTATACCCAAGGGTCCCAGTGTTATCCAACCCCTCCAATGCTGTTTTGGAACAGCTGTGGGGTTCAATTGCCTACCGCCAAGAAGCGTGACTCCCAATGCAAGAGTTTGGTGAAAAAAGGAAAGCGGTTATTTATTTAAAGATTACACAGATTTAGAATATGGCAAATTTCTGCCATTAAGTCTCACTCCCTTAATAGCACCCAAAAACACAAAGCCCTGTCCCCCTTTGCCAAACCAGACCAGTTTCAGAGTATGCCAGGCAGAGGTACCATCTTTCAGAAAAGCAGAAGTCTGCAAATCAGCATTACTGGTCACCATTCGTCTCCAAGCATCTCTCAGGAATCTGGGTGGCTAGGCAGATCCTGCACAGCTCGTCTTCTCCAAGCTGACTCAAATTTGGGCATCTGAGCAGGGGCCCACTGCTACACCACCAGGTCCAGTGGCTCACTGGACCTTCTCTCTCTTACTTCAGACCACGTGGCTCTTTTCCTCTCTTCTGGCAGACCTCTTCTCTAATACTCCAGACCTCCTGGTGGATCCCCTTCTTTCAGCCTGCCCTCATTTAAATGCTCCTCCTGGAACGTCCTATGTGATCTCATATCCATTCCTTCCTATGAGGTGTTAGTGTCCATCCTTCTTGCCAGTTCTCCAGCCTCTTTTACCTTCTTTTGGCTGCCATCTTTAGTCAGGGCAAAAGTCCCCGTGACACATAGACATCTGGGATAAGCATCTGCCCCCAGCCTCTCACACAGGCATTATATCCTGGCTATGTCAGGATTTTCTGAGTGTTCTCACAGTAACCTACACAATTTGCCCTAAGCAGAAGCCCTCTTCCCTTCAGGAAGGCACAGCTATTAACTTGCCATTGTTATGCAATGTGTCTCAAATGCCATATCATGCACTTCCCCCTTCTCCCTTCTCCCTTCCCCCAATCAAGTGTTATGGGGGATATACTCTGCAACCCATCACACCAGTTCTTCAAATAGACTTCTCTCAATTCTTAAGAGCTGGGCATCTTCTCAAATTAACCAATAATTTACTTATTCTGTGTCTGAACTGAAAAAAACGTTTTATCTTGACAGCTTTCTTTTTTTTTTTAAAGTTTGGAAGATGACTTTTATTTCCTTGTTTCCTTAGAAAAGAACTGATACTTTAGAGTTCCTCTGCATTTGCCAACAATCACTGTTTCATAGCATTTATGTTATGTGACATTCTTCTACTGCTGGAAGAGCCCATACTCTTGGCCTGCCCCCTCTCAGTGAGCTGAGGTGTCCAATTGCTTGGCAGACTGTGCCAAGCTGCAGGGAGGGAGGGTGCCCTTCTGTGGGTGGGACATGGAGCTCACTGTCTCAGAGGCCGAGGGTCTGCTGATCACTCCAGAAGACTGTCCAGCTGCCCAGCATCTCAGCCACACAACTACCCAGCCCAGATGTGGCAGGAAGGAACGTTGGTGGAGACCATTAACTGCAGGGCACCACCGTCCTCCAGTGGGAGTGGTGGTTGAGCCCAGGTGCAACGGAGTATTTGCCTGGAGATGGCAGAGCTGCCACAACATGCCTGAGGCCCCAAGGGCAGGGAAAGTGGACAGCCTCAGCAGAGTCACAGGAATTCTGCCCCCCTCCCCCACCCCTCCACTGGCCAGGGTGGTGTCAAGGAGAGGTGCTTATACTGAGCATGCAAAAAGCCCTTTCCCCAGGCATAGATTGGGGTTGGGACCAGGGAAATGCAGGCACCTGTGCTGCAGAAGTAAAAATGGCAGCAAGGGGAGGTGCTGGACCAAGACAGCCTGTCTAGACTGGGGAAAGAAGTTTCGGAAGCTGACCCACCTGAAACATGAGAAAGCACCTGGTCCCTCCCACATCTAAGCTAATATAGTCCCAGGGGAACAATGGAATGCTCTCTTGCCCACCTGGTAAGTGTACTAGCTGGTGCATTCACTCAAACGTGTGGCCCTAGCAGCCACGTGGGCCCATGTCGACAAGGGTCTCACTTGTGGTTTCCAGGAGGGAGCCTGAAACAAACAGCAGCCAGGAGCAAACTAAGCTCCAGGCATGACCACTTAGCAGCTGCCTGAGGGCTCTAAAGATCTGTATCAGAAATTGGAACAGAACTCTGGATAGATCTTTTGTTTTGGTCTTGGTGAAAGGAAATGGCCTTGGAGACAAAGGTTCAACATTCTCCCCGACTGCATAGTACCTGAATAAAACCTCCTTTCTTTTGTACCAGCAACTGCCTCATGAGTTTGGCTTTTGTGGTGGGAGGCAGACAAAGCCCCTCTTTGTTCTGTAACACTTATACTTCTAACACTCAGTAAAAAAGTTCACCATAGTCTCATAATTTAGAAACTTATAACTGGTTATTTCAGGTTGTATAATTTCATAATACATTTCAATATTTCAAATAGCATGACTGATGCTGGTAGATTCAATATATAAAACCTTTCATACAATTAAAATTGATTCTGGTATCACAGTGTTGGCTTCACTGCTTGCTATTAACTGTCTAAATTTTCTGATGACTGCGTGGTTTTGAATCTTGACATCATTTTTTATTACAGAAAATTATCTCCCTCTTGCTATAATATCCTTATTTTCTTTTCTTTAAGTCATGGCTTTGTGGATGTTCTAATCAACTTTAAAATTCTTAAAAGTTATTTCCCATAGTCAACAGCTTCAGGATCAAGTACCATTCTTCAAACCATGAAAGTGTAAGGTAGGCGGTAGAGCAGGTAACAATAGAACAAAAGCAGCAACCTCACGGACACACAGGGACCCGGCAGAGCCCGTGTCGGAGATATTTACACAAGGCAGCAGCCCTTGCTCCCAATGTGAGTGGGGAGAGAGAATACCCTAATTCCCAGTCTCCTGGTCCTGAAAAATTCTCTTGCACATGCTTCAAAATCCTGAGTGTCTGTGGTAAAATTTTAATTAAGTAAAAATTTCATCAATCCAGTAAGTCTCTAGGCCAATAAGATGAGTCCTTCTGAATTGCCTGGAAAGAAATTTTAAAAAGCCTTGTTGGTATCGGTAACAGAAACAAGCACTTTTCCTTTGGGTGGGAGGGGTTCCTATGTTATTAAATAGATTTTCAGCAGAACAGTTGACAAACTAAAAATATTCCAATGAAATTCAACAAAAAGACTTACTGATTTGGAATCTGATGCTGTCTTTTTGTTTCAGGTTGTGAGGTGCAAGGTGAGGAGGAGTTGCCTAAGATATGGAATATGCTTTGCAAAAGAAAATAAGACTGCCTTCTGTAAACTAACTGAGAACAGAAAAAAGACAATATTTTAGCATGACAAGCCTTATAATGCTAAGTGAAACTGGAATTAAAACCGGCAGGAAAATGTCAGACTGTCTGGAAAACACCTGACTTTGAGGTTTCCTCCTGATGAGAGGTTGTTGCCTCAAGCTACCTCTTTTAAATGAGAGGCTCGGAACAGTCTCTAGAACAGCATGAGTGGAGGGAAAAAACAAGAATGTTAAAATGGAATCAGTGCTAAAGGAACAAAGAAGACAGGATCGATGCTCTTTAAGAGGCCAGTAGAGCAAGCCTAATAGGGTCAAGGAGACCTGAGCCCTGACCCACCCCAGGAGTATTCAATGCATATAAATTACTGAGATTAAGAACAGCCTCTCAACACACCCTCTGGCTTCTCTGCGTATTTATTGACTAAAACACAGGCAGACTTTTTAGATAATAAACTAGCCCTTCTCTCTCTTCAGTCCTACAAGGACATTACCTGTCTAATCATGGTAAAATAATCCTAGATTTACCATGAGAAACTAAGCAGTTTAGAGTTTAGAATTCTGGTCTAACTTGCCTTGCACTCCCTGGTGATGTGCTTTCCCGGGTCCCTCAGCTGTCATTCTGATCAGCTGACATAGAACTAGCCTTTTCCCCTACACAGAATCGCATGCTAACTTAACACCCAGTGACATACCCCTGCACAGGATGGCTGATTGAGTATGTTTGTACTTCATGTGATAGAGGCTGGGATTCAGAGATGATTGTGAGGTCCAAAGGCCTTACTCACATAACTGACCACCACCTGGGAGTTTAGTTGGGGCTGACAGCCAGAAGCCCCAGTTTTCTTCCACGTGGACCTAGCCACATACCCAGTCGGGGTTCGTCACAGCATGGTGCTGTGTTACCAAAAGAAAGAACTTGAAAGTCCAGTTCGATAGCAGCCCTGGCCCCAGAAAATGTGGGACACCACTTATGCCACATCCTGTTGACCAGAGCTGTCAGAGGGCCACCCCGGAGTTACAGGAAGACCTAAACTCGACCTTCAGACAGGACTATGCAGAGATGGAAGGATTCTGGAACCTGTCTTTGAGAACTACCACACAGACTTAATTTCTGAACAGACTGAGAACAAGTAAAAAGAAAAACAAAAGACTTCTGAGAATTGTCCTACACTGTGAATACAAGTTCTGTAAATTCCAAATTGACACCACAGACCTGGTCCTTAGTGGAACATTTCTATTTTGTGGTAAATAGTTTCTTAATTTAGTTCTTAGAACTAAAAGCATTGTACATTTTTTGTTTTAATTATATTATTTTGAGGTAAAGCATTACTAAGTAAAATATTAATTATTATTCTTTGTTATTGCTACTTTCTCCACCAATAATCTGTTTAACAGAAATAATTTTTAAGAATTTATGATGAAAATAAGCTTATACTTAAAATAAATCTTTAAAAGCAATAGAAGTTGCCTAAAAAGCTGACTTTAAGAGAGAAGCACATATTCTTGTAGCTACTAAATGATTATCAAGAATAACAGCTAAATACTTAACATTTTAGTCACATTTTGAGATGGGAAAGAATCTCTGAGATAACATAATGCAGTGTAAAAACTTTTTAAAGAGGTGATGATGAAGAAGAAATACCAAGTCAGAAACTA